>JACGAQ010001810.1:0-51280 GCA_014119065.1 Orius insidiosus | reverse complement strand
GGTTCATGAATAGCACCTTCAACTTGAACAAGCTCATACTTGGAATCGTTCCACGCCGACTGAGCAACTCTTGAAGAACAGAAACCGGCGTTTTCGACGGCATAGATTGCAGCTCTTGAAAAAACCCTTCCTGAAAACAAATCGTCACCTAAAAAGCCCTAAAATGAACAAAAACAAACCATATTTTTGTTAGCTTCTTCCATAGGTGGGACGTCACCGACCGGTTGGATTCGATGGTGGATGCTGGACGGAGGACGTTTTTGATTTCGGTCTCGGACCTCAATCGCCTGCGGATGTCCTGGGATCATCCCTGGTTGACCGTTCGTCTCTTCAACTTTAACCATCATATTTGGCCTATGCAGCTCCTAAAAATAAATTCTTTGCTCATGGGGGAAAATATAACAAAAAGGGTAGAAGCACCCCTTTTTTATTCACCCCTCTTTTCTTAACACCCTTCTTAGTTTTTTGAAGGGGTAACTTGATATTTATGTAAATTTACTTATTAGGAGGAAAGAAAAATTCAGAGAAATCGACAGTAGGTTAATAAGAAATTTTAATTTTAGACTCAAAATACGTTCATAAAAAATTGATTTAAACTGTTTTGATATTTAAAAATGATTAATTTTTACCGCATTAGCCATGCCGAAGTTGGGGTGATGATTGTGATTCCTTCTCGAACCTATTTTGATATCAAATCAAATTACGAACTAGGGAACAAATTTTTTCACTTTTGCGACGGAGATTAGAATGTTTATTTTGAGACGAATATTCGCAAGGTGAGATAGGCGCGTTTTTCAGGTTCGCCGTGACGCGTAAGGGGGGGGAGAGTTTTCGGTTAGAAAAATTGTCAATTGATTGAACTCAGATGACTTCAAGGACGGGGGCGATTTCAGCGCTATCAGCTATGAGTTTCCCCGCTAAAAGTATCCAGTTTTGTCAACTCAACTTATAATTTTTATTTTATTTAACAAAATGTTATTTTCACATCCTCCGTAGATAGTTTTTGGAAATGGGGTCTTCCAGACCCCGTAGAATCCAATTTTCTTTCAATCTCAAATTGAGGAACCCTCTAAATCCTCCAATTTTCATCGAATTAACGATTTATCAAATCTTTCACTAAAGTTCGAAAGCTTCTGATTAGAGGATATTTTTTGCAAAGTATTTTAAGAAAATTTTTAGAATGCAGCTTTGATTTAATTCAACATGGTTGCCAACGGAAGTACGAGTAGTATCGATTAAGAGTGATAACCTGATAAGACGAGTTACTTAACGCCGTGATAACGCGAGGTGAGTGGGAATCGGGCGAGCGTTGCCAGACGTTTTCGGGGTTTAAACGACGCTTTTTCAGCGCGAATCCCGAAAAAATGCCCGGAAAGCTGAAAGTTCGTATAATCGCCGGAAGGAATCTTCCGGTTATGGACAGGAGTTCGGACACTACGGACGCCTTCGTCGAAATCAAACTCGGAAACCTCATACAAGACGGAAATCTGTCGAAAATCCCTCAACCCTCAATGGAACTCCGAATGGTACAAATTCGAGGTATACACCGACCTGATTATTTTTATATAAAGTCCAAAATTAAGGAAACTAACGTCTGGAATCCTGCCAGTAGATATTGCCAAATAAAAATTTCTTTAAAAAACGCTCTATTATTTACTTTAATCCATACGAGGCCCATCCTAATCGACTCATCACCTTAAAAAACTTAACCAACATTCCTGTCATCACAGTCGATTTTGGTCGACGGCTATTGTGACACCGCTTTGAAGGTCTCTTACCCATTTTCCCTGCGATCTCTAGGCCCTAAGGGACGGATTTCTGGCTTCCAAAATCCCGCTTTACTGGGTTTTTTGGAGCTTAAAAATCTTGTTTACCTGGTTTTTGATCGTTTCCCTTGATATTTTGGTGTTAAAACACCTTTTTCTTTGGAGAATAACATGCATTTTGGTCATAAATGTCATGGTCCTCGATTTTATAATCTAGAAAACCCTACTTAATCAAGTGTTTGGACGTTAAAAGTTGTTGTTTACTGCGTTTTTTTTATCGTTCCCCTTGATTTTTTGGTGTACAAACACCAGTTTCTTTGGATTTTTGAGTAGTTAACGCCATTTTTTTAACGAGTTCTTGGTCATTGTCCATTTTACAGGGTGTTTGAGCATTTAACGTTTAGTTATCCTCGATGTTCTGGCCTGGAAAACCCTGCTTTATCAGGTTTTTGGGCACTTAATTTTTTTTTATTTAATTTTATTTATTTTATTTTATTTTTTTATTGTTTCCCTTGATATTTTGGCGTTTAAACACCTTTTTCGTTGGAGATTAACACCCTTTTTGGTCATGAATGCCATAATCCTTGATTTTATGGCCTAGAAAACCCTGTTTAATCAGGTGTTTGGGCGTTAAAAATCTCTTTTTATTGGGTTTTTTATTTTTCCCCTTGATTTTTCGGTGTAAAAACACTAGTTTATTCGGGTTTGTGAGTGGTTAACACCCTTTTTTAAGGAGTTTTTGGTCATTGTCCATTTTTTGGGTGTTTGAGCGTTTAACGTTTAATTACCCTCTATTTTTGGCCTAGAAATCCCTGCTTTATCAGGTTTTTGGACGCTTAAAATCTTTTTGCCCGGTGTTTTTTTATCGTTTTCCTAGATATTTTGGTGCCTTTTTTTACCTTGATTTGAGTTTATGGGTGGTTAAACCATTTTTTGGTCATTGTCCATTTTACAGGGTGTTTGAGCGTTTAACGTTTAGTTATCCTCTATTTCTGGCACTATTTCTTAGGGTTTTTTTGAACGATTAACACCCTTTTTTAACCAGTGATCATTTTTTGATCAAGAAACACCATTTCTGAACCTATTGCCTTTTCCCAAGACAAACCCTTTTTTAAGCATCCTATTTTGAAAATTTGAACACCTAACAGCAGGAAACCTGTGGAAAAGAATCGATTGTATTATTTATGTAGTTAAACTTAGGTTTTTTCTATTAATCATTTGATTGGCTGTTTTTCAGGTTGAAGATGCTGAGTTACAGGATGAACCTCTACAGATACGGTTAATGGATTACGACACATACACAACTAACGATTCTATCGGAAAAGTGTATTTAAATTTAAATCCATTGTTGATCCCTAATTCGCTTTCAGTCACTCACGAGAACAATTCAGGGTCTAATAATGTGAAAGGTAACAGAAATATTAAGTTAGGTTTTTAAAAAAATTCTTTTCAGCTGCTACAATAAACGGGTGGCTTCCTGTTTATGACACAATGCATGGTATCCGTGGGGAAGTGAGCATCGTCGTCAAACTTGAACTTTTTGAAGACTTTAACAAATTCCGACAATCATCTTGCGGTGTTCAATTTTTTTCTAGTAACTTTCATTTTTTTTAAATTTATAAATATTATTTGTTCATTTTTAGCTTCTGTCATACCTGAAGGTTACCGGTTAAGAACTGTACATGGTTTTGTGGAAGAGCTTGTGTCTGCTGACGACCCTGAATATCAGTGGCTTGATAAAATTCGTACGCCACGGACAACAAATGAAGCAAGGCAAACTCTTTTTTTTAAGCTAAACGGTGAAGTGAAACGAAAAATAGGTCTCAAGGTACTATTTATTTTCTTGAAAAAAATTTAATGCTCATACAATTTTTTTAGGTGTTAGATTTAGGTGCAAACACCGTCGTTGGATATAAACAATGTTTCGATTTAGAAGGCGAATGTGGAGTTGTTGTCCGTGGCTTGGGAACTGCAGTAACTCTTGATTTTAAGTCCTCAGGGTAACGAAAAATCATTTAACTTCATTATAATTTTTTTTCAGAATTTTTTCTGACAGTAGCACAAGGGAAACTCTTGATGAAAAATCAAATGAAAAAGAACTCTGTCGAAGATCTTCAGATTCTGATTTAAACGTCATACCCAGAGGTAAATAATCATAACTATTATTATTGTTTTCCCCCCTCAAAGGTAATTGTTTAATCGTAATTTATGTCCAAAATGCTTCTTGAATATAAAAGGGATGAATAATAAAAGTGAGTAGACCTCACGGACTACAAACTGTTGTTTCGATTTCATTTTGAAAAAAACAAAAAAACAAACAAAAATTTTTCTTCGATGTTTTTGTTCTAAATGTGCATCTTTCTATGTGGTGCATGGGTTAAAAGCATGTGTTTTATTAAAAAGCCTCGATTTTACTTAAGAATGACCTGAATTTTCTTAAAGTATTATCTCTGTTTACTTCTAACCCATAAATTTTAAAATCAGGTTTTTCTTTATTACTTTCAAGACTGTATTTTTTCCTATAAACAAATTTTTATTTTTTGAACGCATGTTAATTGAGCAAAAATTGACTTCATTTTAATATTTTTTAAATTTTAATAAGGTTTATTTGGATCACTACATTCTGCTATTAGGTGTACAAAATGAAACTCGGCCAAAATCTACAAAATTCAAATTTACCCTGTGGCTGAGTTTCATTTTGTACTCCTAATAAATAAAAATTGTAGGAAATTTAATTTTCTATTTTGTACTTAATTATTTTTTTCTAGGATGCACCATTTTCGGAAAATAATTTTTTTTTAAATAAATTTATCTTGAAAACAATGCGTCCTAGAGAAAAAATGAATAGAATAAAAATTAAAGAGAATTAAATTTCCAACTGATTTTATTTAGTGCATTTTTTCAATACTGTAACGGTTTACGATTTACAAGCCTTTAAAAATTAACCTTCTTAATGATTATACTTCACTAACCTTCTTACACGGAGAAGGTCAACTTTTGATGGACTTAAACGCCTAAAATGTTCAAAATTTTGAAAAAATGAACTACTAGGTGTACAAAATAAAACTCGGCTAAAATCTACAAAATTCAAATTTACCCTGTGGCTGACTTTCATTTTGTACACCTAATATAAAAGGAAGAGAGAAACAGTTAGGAAGAATATTCCAAGACCTTATTTTTTCTGTGAACACAAATGTCCAAGTATGCAGAAAGGTAGAGAAGAACAACAGTTCCTTCTTCTACCCACCAATCCTTCCTCCCAGTTTTCTTATTTTGATTTTATTTTCAAATGGCTCAGTTTACTTGCGTTCATGTTTTAATAAACACATTTTATTTTATCGGTGTTGCACCAAAATAGTAGGTTTATTGTTTAGGGCTTCTTTTTTGTGGTCCATTTTTGTTGATGAGTGTTTTAGGTTGAAAAGATATTCAGGAGGTTTTGAAATTTTTCGGGCTTTATTTCTTTTGTTTGTCTTTTTCAGGGAACAGCCTTAGCATAAGCGAAAAAGTGAGCAACAAAGTCCATGCGCAGTCGCAGCCACGTCCGTTAGACTCTCTAGATATGGGCGAATATCCTTTTTTGACGATGACAAAGTACCCACCTGGGTTCGTTCAGCATATTGGTATGTTTTGACCATTTTTGTGGTTTGTTTAGTTTCAATTTAAGGCGGAATCGTGAGTGCGAGAGGTGTCAAACTTCTCGGTGGAGATGAAGCTGAAACGAGAGATTCATGGTGGACGGAATTGAGATTGGAAGTCCGATCTCATGCTCGTGCTCTGTCTTGTAATGCCATCATTGGTTATTCAGAACATACGACTGTTTGGTACCTTTTTCTTCCATTATTTCCCAATGTTAATCATTTTTTACAGTGAAGATGTGTGTGTTTTAAGTGCAAGTGGGACAGCTGCAGTCATAAATCAAAAAGAATATGACTATTCTAATGTAAATTTTTCAAACCTGTTTTTATTGCTAAAGCAACCTATTTCTTGTAGATCGATCTTGATGAGAATGGTTGTAAAGTTTATCATATGCCATATAATGAAATAAGCCATCCTTTCCGTATGAAGTTAGCCAAATGTGCACAGTGCAAGTAGGTTTTCTTTAAAAAGTTTTTCGTTTGACGATTTTTTTTAAATAGAAAAGGGAAAGTTGGAGAGATTTTGATGACAACCACAGAATTGGTGGATGGTGTTACGGTAAAAGGAAAAGGAAGTTTGGTACAAGCGTTGGTTTGTCGTCATAAAAGGGACTGTAAAGGGGAGCTGAATGCTAAGGAAGTTTCGGACGCTTTACCATTTTTGGAATATGAGCTTCATACGCAGTTGATCCATCGCCTTGCTGCCGTAGGGGCGAACGCCATCGTTGGCCTCAGAGTAGAACTTTCATTGGGCGAAAGAGTTTTGGTCGGTCACGCCACCGGTACTGGAGTTACTCTTGATGCATTACCTCTACCTAAATCTTCAAACGATGTAATCTTAATTTCATTTTGTCAAGATGATTAATCTTTTATCAATTTTGTTTTAAAGAATGAAATGGTCAGTTCTGATGAAGATGAAGGCGTCGATCAGCTTAGAGAATTGGATTTAGCCATTGGGAATAAAGACACATGTATTTTAGAGGTAAGTAGTTGACAATTCCAGGATTTTTATAAATCATTTTTCAGGTTTCTGACAATATTTCTAATTGTGGTCCAAATGGAACACCACCCGATGGTTACTTAATAAGCACAAACCAAGGTATCCCAGGTTCGTCAGTTGTTGGATTGACGCCCGTCCGAAATTTACAGATGTTCACACAAATCTGGAAAGCGAGGATGTGCCCTTTACCTTCATCAGTGACTGTTTCATCTCAATTTCATCGACTTCTTCAGGTACTTAAAATAACTTTATTCAGGATTAATATTGTTTTGTAGGGAGTCTACTTTAAACTAAGAGGTGTGACACCTTGTGCTTTGGTGAACGTCCGCTTTAAAGTTGACTTACCTCAGCAGGACGAGATGCAAATATCAGTCGTCGGTATGGCTGTAGGTCTTGCCGAACATGATATTAAACGTCTCGACTTTTCAAATCTTGAAATTGAAAACATAGGAAAAATGGACAAAGTCGAAGAAGAAAGTTCAAACAAAAGCACTCCTGTTATGCGACCTGTCCGCAAATCTATACATGTATAAATTTACAATTTTTATCATATTTTATTCAATGGATTTCCAGACTCCTCCTCGAGAGCAAAGATATGGAGTAGATGTCACACCTCTTTGCTATATACCTGGTGGAAAAATAATCTCTTATCTCGGAAATTTAAACTTCTTTTTTATTCGTGAAAGTTCCTGTATAAGAGAAGTAATTTGTTTATTTACTCATAAAACGAAATTTTAAAATTTTTAATAGACTGGAGGATTAAGTGCTTTTGTGCACGGATTTGTCGCCGAAGTTCTAGCGATTGTCCGCGCCCATGTGACCGCAATCGGAGGAAACGCTTTGATCTCATATACTATGTCTGAATGCCATTTGACCAATAACGCTCACAAAAATCAAGTAAGGTTATCAATTTTAGGGTTCAAATTTAATAATTTTTTCAGGCTCAATGTTTGCTGAATGTGGGCGGTGATGCTGTATTTGTCTCATACTCTGAATTATGACTAAAGACATAAAAACTTATGTGCCAAAGTATTTATTCTGTATTATCTTTGTAAATTAAACTTTTAAAGCAGTATTCGCATATTCAAAATCACCAGAATCAGCGTAGTCGGCAATGTCGAGGGCGACTATACAGCTCTCTCGCACGACGCGGCTTCTATCTTTGAGATACTTCTCGAGGATTTTGACACATTCGTCAGTAGCTATCGATCCTAACGCTTCAGCGCATTCATGTCGGACCATTTCATTTTCATTTTGATCGCCGAGGGATTCTATTAAATACGGTACGCTTGTTTCTTCTTGCATTTGTCCAAGTACGAAGGCGATTTCATGTCGGAACAATGCACTTCCTTTTTTCAAACCTAAAAAAAGAATTAAAATAATAGGAAGACTTCAAATACCTTGGCATAAAGCTAATAGGCTTTCTTCATTATTGATATTCCGAAGGGCGAACATCGCTTTATATCTTTTATATAGGTTTTCATTATCATCTAATAGTATTTCACGTAGTTTTTCTACATTTTTTAAAGACTCCGCAGGAGCTGGATCAACTGAAAGATATTTTGAGTTTATGTGTTCTGCATGTTCTTTGGTTCCTTTGATGCGGTCGATGGCAAGTTGGCAAGTTTGAGCGATTTCGAGTTGAGGAGCTTGACTGAATTCTTGGAGAATGTCAAGTACGCTAGCGCATCCGATAGCTCCTAGAGCTTCACCTGAAGAAAACGTTAGAACTATTTTAATTTAGCGATGCGAACCTGCTTCATGTCGGACCATGGTGTTCTCGTTTTCGTCTTTTAAGACCTTGACGAGTATCGGTATAGCGGACTTATGCTGCATTTGTCCGAGGCAATAGGCGAGCTCGTGTTTAAGCAAGGCGGAAGAGTCGACGAAACATCGTCCGATCGCTTCGACTGCCTCTTCCCCGCCAATGTTCCTCAACGTGAACAACGCACGGAATCTTTCGCAGAGACTCTTCGTCGGGTCGTTTAAGATTTCACTCACTTTGGGAACTTTTAACGTCAACTCTACTTTTTCCGTCATATTTTAAAATCACAACTTAGTGTAACGTCAAACGTGACTGTAACATAAAACATGGTTATAACTCAGCGTTGCCAAATTCTCATTTCTGATTCTCCCTCCATGAGTATGAAATGTGTTGTTGGAGAAAAGAGAACATGTGTATAAGCATAGAATAAAGACTAAGTGAAGAAGGTCGATTCTGTGTCAAAATTCTGAGTCCACTTTCGGATTAGTTTGGATAATAAGCCGCTATCCCGCAAATAAGTCTCCTTTAAACTCGTTTATTTTAAAGACGTTTGAGCGCTAGGTGTCCTGTTCTCTATGTTTGATAAACTTGTAAACAACGATTCATTTCATGGTTTTCCCACCCGATAGTAATATAAAAAAATTCCGTTAAAATTTTAAAATTTAACCTTCTCAAATTGATCAAGTAACAAAATGGAAATAGTGTTAAGAAGCGAGAAAAAGGCGGTGAATGAAATGTGTGAGAAGTGAAAAAATGTGAAAACTAGAGGACGTTTGGATTTCAAGGTTATAAAGTAGTGATAACGTATTTGTTTTGTTTTATTTGTAAGGAATATTTAGAGAAAATGGACGGAAAAACGAACGGAGAATCCGTGTCGATAATAATCGGACGTTTTTACATGATAAGGAAAGACAATGAGTTGAGAAAAGGTGAAGTCCTTCAGGAAAGGCTCAACACGGAGAACGACACGATGGAATATTTTGTCCATTATAACGCCCTGGATAAACGTTTAGACGAGTGGGTGACTCGTGATTGCGTCGAAGGTGAAATCGCTCCGGAGAACAGTTCGAACGATTCCCGGCTCGAAATCTCCGACGAAGACCCCGAACGCGTCCGCTACTTGACGCGGAACAAACTCCGCCCAGAATCCGAAGACGAAGAGACCCAAAACGACGAAGAGAAACTCGAAGAAGAGCACGAACGCCTCACAAAAGTCAAATACATAAAATGCGTCCAGTTCGGCAAATACGAGATCTTAACTTGGTACTTCAGCCCTTACCCTGACGAATACGGAAAACAAGCTAAACTCTTCATCTGCGAATACTGTCTCAAATATATGAAACTCGAGCAGACATATCGCTATCATCTGGCCGACTGTCAAGTCCGTAGGCCTCCTGGGCGCAACGTCTACAGCAAAGGGACTTTAGAAATTTACGAAATAAACGCCGTCGATAATTTAATTTACTGTCAAAACTTATGTCTTTTCGCCAAACTGTTTATCGACCATAAAACGATATTTTTCGATTTGGGGCAGTTCATGTTCTACGTTCTTTGCGAAGTCGATTCAGAAGGGTCGCATATCGTCGGCTATTTTTCAAAAGAGAAGCTTTCACCCGAAGGATATAATTTGGCTTGTATTGTGACGATACCGCCGTTTCAGAAACGGGGATACGGAAAACTTTTGATTGGGTTTAGCTACGAGCTGAGTAAACTGGAAGGAGTTGTGGGGACGCCGGAGAAACCCATTTCGGATCTGGGACGTCTCAGTTTTCTTTCGTATTGGTCTTGGGTCGTTTTAGACCTTCTGAGCGAACATCGAGGGATTATCCCGCTTTCTGAAATTTCACGAGCAACTTCAATATCAATCGAAGACCTCCGGGCGACCTTAAAATATTTAGACTGCCGGCGTCGGACTTACGACAAACACGCGATTTTGATCCCTCAAGAACTCGTCGATTGTAAAGTGACTTCGGGGAAATTCAAAAGGCCGAGGTTGACCATCGACCCCGCCTGCGTTCTCCTTCGTAAACCGAAATCCGAAAACGAAAACGGATTCCGATCCCATTCTTCGGAATCGACGAGTTCACGCTCGGAAACTGAAGAATCCCAATCGACCTCTTCGTCGTCGGATGGCAATTCCTCTGACTTCTACGGAGAGAGTGAAACTGAATAATTTGTTGTGTTTTTATTTTTTATTAATTATATTTATTGTCTTTTTTGTCTCTTTTAATAATAAAATGACTACCCTACGGCAGCAGGGACTAAAAGGCAGACTCCTTTTCTTTCGCAAAAACGAAAATTCCCTGTAAAATTCGAAATGAGGGAGAGAGAGTGAAACGACCGGTTTCGGCCTAACATCAGCTCCTATTTCCTTGATTGTTCATGATCTCTATTCTATTTGCCCCTTAAAAGACGTCTTACAGCGGGAATGATATCGAAAGTAGAACCTTTTCCGCCTTCCTTTCACTTTATCCATAAGCCTTAAGCCGCGTACACACTGGTAGACCCGGTCTCTAGACCCGGTCTATAGACCTGGTCTACGGCGGTCTACGGCGGTCTATGAGACATGTCTCTGAGACCAGGGGGCTGTCTCTAGACCAAAAATCGCAGGTCTCAGGTCTCCCGTTCGAAATGGAAAACACGTAGACCTAGACCGCGGTCTAGGCTTTTTCGGGAGGACTCGGCCTTTTTCGGCCATCTCCGTTACCGCTCTCCAAACCAAACCTTTGCTTCCTAACCTCCCATTTGTTTCTTATCATCCTATATCATTCTTGAAGTTGGCGTGTTCTAGTGATTATGTGTGTGCTTATTAAAAATAAAAATAATTGATGAAATATATATGAAAAATATGAAATGAAAAATAAGTCAGGGCACCCCAAGTTTGGGTTTGGCTAGTTAGGTCCTTCGGAAAACAATTCTCGGGTCCACCACCTTCGCGACCGTCTCTTTCTATCGTTTTCGCTTAATATCACCAAACAAGAACGGATCCCTGCCAAAGCGGTGTCCTTCATTTTCATTTTTACTAAGCACACATAAATTCACCGTAGACTGAGACTTGTAGTGTGGACGCTAGACGAGACTCTTCACTTGTCTCTAGACCCCGTCTCTAGACCTGGTCTATAGACCTGTAGACGGTTGCTAGACCCGGTCTAGAGACAAGGTCTACCAGTGTGTACTAGGCTTTATAATAAGGGTGTAGTAAAATAAAAAAGATAAATAAAAAAACAAGGAAATAGTCCACCTAATGAACCATATTAGGCCGAAACCAGTCGTGCAATTTTCTTTTTTTTTTGATGATCGAAAAAACTCTATGAAGTTAGAAATCCTGTAAAAAAGAGGTTCGTATGCCTCATAACCGAGAAAACTTCCAGAAATGTCACAATTTAGGCTAAAATAACGAGGAGAATGCCGGGAAATAAAAATGATCTGTGGGGATAAAGACACGGCGCGGGCCCTTCGTTGCCCACAGTGTAAATGTACTGTACAAAATGAGCCTACGATGGACTCAATCACAATATTCCTCAACAAAAAGTAGACCATCTATAGAGAAAGTTAAGCAAACGGTGAATAGTTTATTAAGGAAATCATAAATCATTAAAAAATAAGTAGGATTAGGAGAAAATAAGGTCAGAACTTAATTTTCGCTCGTCTTTATTGATGTCAATTCCGGTCTATTGAACACAGTTTGAGCCTTGGAAGTGACTACACACTCCCCTCAAGCCAAGGTCAACTGTCAAAAGTGTCTGCATCTTCTACCAACTTCGTGAAGTTGGTTTAATAACGAATCTTCAACCATTCAAAACTGACGACAAAAGGTATCATGAATGAAAAAAGCATACCGTTTTTTGAAAAACCAATCAAATAATTTGCGCTGGCTTTCGAGTCTGTAGACAAAGCGACTCTTGAGCAGAGACCTCTTGTAGACGAGCTATTCTCTGCTTTGGCACACCAGCAACAATAAAGTCAAACACCGGATATTCATATTTTTATTTTACTTTTTGTATGTCATACTCAATTACTTTCACATTCACGCCATACTTTACGACCTGACGAAAAACCCATTATTCCTCTTCTTTTTTCCTAGAAATTGCTTTTCACATCAAATTTTCATCCGCAGTTTTTAACAAGACTTTTGTTTGACTTGGAAATTAAATTACAAAGACGAATACCGAGAAGAGGATCGATGTCCGCAACTTTTTTTTTCAACTGTTCATAATATCAAAGCGCTTTGGAAATTGGCCAAGTAGCTTTATAGATTTTTGCAATTTTTTTTTTTCTTGTACAACAAGATTTTCAAACAGAAAAGGCATTTTTATTTATAAATAAGCTGTATTTTTCTTATTGAAAAGAACACAAAAGGCTTTTCGAGTATGAAAAATGATAATAATGGTCTGAAGAAAAGGGACCCAATTAAATTTCAAGATATCGCGTTCCAAAACAAAATTTTCCCTCGATCAAAAACTGCGGTTTTGTCCCTTTCAATTTTTCTTTCTTTCTAAAAAAAGTAGGGGATCAAAGGGGCTTAATTATTGTAGAAACGAGGACTTGCTCGTTAGATTTTAATTAAAAATAAAAGTTTTTCTTCGAGGAAAACATTGTATTTTTTAAGCGACAATTGTTATAATTGAGTCCATCGTAGGCTAATCAATCATAAAATTAACCCGCTATAATTATGAACTATGTAAATAAATAAAACCGTCTGGTCCTCTTCTAGCAATTAAAAGTACTTGTTTGAAGAGCTTCCAACGGAAACTTCCTTAAAGAGAAGTGACAAGTCTAGGAGGGAAGTATAAGGGAGGGGGAAATTATTTTTTCGAAAAATTTTCCAAGTTTTTATTTTATTTTCCAAATTTTTTAAAAATAAGTTTCCAATTTTGTTTTTAATTTTCCGAGTTTTCTTATTTTTGAAAAATTTTCTAAATTTTTTTCCGAAATATTTTTCAAGTGTCAAGGTAGAAATAATGGGATTTTTGCCCAGGAGAGATCCCTCTCGTAGCGGGTAGAAATATGAAATTTCCCCCTACTAAAATGATGACATATCTCCGCCATTTTTTCGGAATTCATAAATCGCCCTCGTTAGTTTCTTCTTCACCGACTAAAGAAAAATTGGTGAAAATCGGTAGAAAACTGTGGCCGAAAAGTGTTCCGGAAAAATGCTACGGCCGGACGGCACCACAGACAAAGTTGAGATCGGTAAAGATCAATTCGATTTGACCCTACGGGGTCTCGAAGACCCTTCCCCAAAATCCCGATGTCGAGGGTATCACAATAACTTCTTTAAGGAAGTTAAAACTGGTCCTCTTACTTCCAGCAATTAAACGAAAAAAAAAAAAAAAAGAAAACTCTACTAAGAAAATAATAATTAATTTGATTTTGTTTTAAATTATTCAAAGGTCTAAATATGACATGAAAAGCAGGGTCCTCCTTTATAATTACGCTAATGGACTAAAATCAAGTTTTATCAAGAAAGTGGCGACGACTAAGTTTCGAGACTTCTTTTTATGACGCAATGGCTTCCCTCATTTTTATCAATAATTTTTAAAAATAAAGTCGTAGGTAGAAAAGGGAAGCTTCTTTATTAGATATCTTATTAGGGGTATTCATGATCTTATGTTAAGTCTGTTAAGTCTGTTAAGTCTGTTAAAATCGAGAAAAATTTCACTCCAAAAACGTTCGATTTAACATGTCGATCTACGGGACCCTGAGGTCTGTTAACTATGTTAGCGAAATCGAGAAACTTGGGTAACCTGGACGGGAAGGTTAAAGCTTCTTGTTTACGTTTTTGTTGTCGAGTGTTTTTGTGTGTTCAGAAACAGGCAATTTTACTTCTTTTTACTTCTTTTGGTTCTTCTTGTACCGGCAAACGAACATAAAATATAAAACATAAAATAACATAACACAAAATGTAAACAACGTTATGTTTTCTCGTGTTACATATGTCTCAGGTTATTTATTATGATCTTACTTACTAATAATGCCGTATGGCGCGCTACAGTATTTTATTCGATTCGACCGGTTTAGCAAGGGTCGTTCACGATGTTTCGAAATTCGATTTTAACAACTAACATTTAACATAAGATCGTGAATACCCTAATGTTTAAAAAAAAAAAGCCATTTTTGACAATGTCCGCGATAAATGAACAGAATCAATGGGGATTTTATGGTGGATCCAAGATGATAGTTCATGTATTTTTCTAGAGATCGCAGCACAATCGGCTATTTAATTTTACTGCACTTTTTGTGTAAAATATTTTCATAGAAAAATTGGACCAATTCTTTATTTTTTGAGTAGCCGAGGGTAGTTTGAAAAATACGATATTGGGAAGATGTTAGGTATTTCTAGCGATTAAGGAATTCGCGGTTGTGGCACCACTGTCCTTGAATGTTCAATAAAACCTTCATTTTGCCCACAAGCTTAACCACTAATGTCGTCATAATCCAGTTACTAAACTTACATCAACTTACCTTCAATCATGTTTAAAGGAGAAAAAGATTCGAAATAAATTACGAAAAATTAACTTTTTATTTCGGGTGGCGAAGGAAAATAAAATACAATATTTGATGCTTCAACATTTAGAAGGAAAAATATAATTTTGTTTTTAATAATAATTAGAAATTTTAGACAAAAAGTAAATTTCTACAATAAAAACACTAAAAAAACATGAAAGAACACATCGAATGCACGCTAAAGCTACGAACCGGATTTCTCCCCGGCGTCTTATTGAAAAGGAATCGGGTTTTTTTTTCTGATTGAATTCTAATTTTGGATGGATTTGGGTCGTTTTGGTGATATTTTATTTCTTAAGGGAGAGAAGGGGATTAAAAATGGTGCATTAAAGGTCTGGTGGGGACGTAGTTGGCGTACGAGTCGTACGGGTCGAAATCGCGTTTTCGGGCGAGTCTTGGCCGAAGTCCGAAATCGTAGCTTTTCTTGATGAAAGTGTCGAATCCCGATCGGTCGATTTCGTCCATGTTCCTTTTACCCTTTCCAAGCCCGCTGGAAAAAAAAAAGAGAAAAAAGTAATTTCTTTGTTTTAATGAGAGCGGGGGTAGGAATAGTCTGAATATTAGTTCTATTTTCTTAATGAACGGCAGCTAATCTTGGAGATCGATTGGAAAAAGTTTTTATAAAAATCACAAACTGAGTTGTTTATATTTGTGTAAGAAACTTTCGTTATAAAACAGAATAAAAACTCTTTTAAAAAATACTAGAAGCCGGAAAGCGGCACGTGTTTCCCGCCCCTTTCTTCCAACCCTGTTTACGACCTCCAAACGAGATAATCCGAAAAAATTTGTCTTCATTATTCCGAATATACTCGGATGATTGTTCTTAATCTAATTTATTTTTGTACACACAAAAAGTTTTCCAAGAGAACTATAAACAATTTTTTTTTGTTAAAACGGGTTTTTGAAAATTAACCAATGGATTTCTCCAAGCAATCAACAAAACATGGATGGACCACAGAGGGAAAAACAAGGATTTTCAGAAAGTCAACAAACGTTTTTAGATAAATCTACATAATTTGGACGCTAAAATAAAGCTGATAATAATTAACATTAAGAAGAGGGAAAAAACAATTTCTATTGACTAACATATTTCTTCCTAAGTACTAGTTTGAAGAGCTTCCAACGAAAACTTCTAGAGAAGTAAAAATATAGGAGGGAGAAGTATAACAGAGAAGGAAGCATATAGGAGGGGAAGTAAAACGGGGGAGTATAAGGGAGGGGAAGTACAACGGGGGGGGGGGATAAAGGAGGGGAAGTACAACGGGGAGGGGGTGTAAAGGAGAAGGAAGTATAAGGGAAGGGAAGTATAAAGGAAGGGTAGTATAAAGGAGGAGAAGTACAAAGGAGGGGAAGTTTATAGGAGGAGAAGTACAAAGGAGGGGAAGTATAACGGAAGGGGAAGTATTAAAGAGGGGGAGTATAAAGGAGGGGAAGTACAACGGGGGGGGGGTATAAAGGATGAGGAAGTATAAGGGAAGTATAAAGGAGGGGTAGTATAAAAGAGGGGGAGTATTATTACGGTGACCAGACGTACTTCTTTGGAAGGACATGTACCGCTTTTGGGTTCATGCACTACCAAGCGTACTACTTTTTGGAATTCTTGCGAGAATTCAAAAATAAAGAAATATTTGAAAAAAATAAAAATAAAAAAATAAAAGAGAAAAATTTTTTAAAGACGATTGAGTCCCTACATGAGTGTAGGGAAATGTTATGCCGGTCATTGTAGCTGGTTGGCCATCCTGATATCGTTTATCGAATGTAGGATTGAAACCTCATGGAGATAATGAGGTTTCATACAAGGTTTGGTTTCACACAGTTTAGCGCTTGTTTTCGTTTATGTTATTTTGACGTTGTTTAATATTGCATCCAGTATTGTGGATTTTAAAAAACTGCTTGGAGATGTAATCATTCTTCTCTATTCATACAGTCTAGAGAAGATCTGCTGAAAAAATCCATAGCGCTGAAAATATAGACTTATTCAAGATATTATATTAATTTTCTTCCTTCTAGTCTTCCAAATTTGAAATAAAACAGTTTTGTGCTCTAAACGTCACCGCTTTTAGGTAGATTTTTTTAAAATTTATACTTGTAATTTCTTAAAATAATTAATACTCATAATGCATTATATATTTTATTGGTGTATGTTTACGGTTGGAAAATATCCTGCTTTTTAGGAAAAATAATGACCCTGCGGTAGCAGGGACTAAAAGGTAGATTTCTTTCATGATTAAAATTAAAATGTATAAACACAAAATAAATAATTATGTTATAAAAATGATGATATAAGAAAAATTGCGCCACTGAGCCCCTAGAAAAACATCTGATAATTTTATTAATAAAATATTTAATAATTTCCCGGTATAAATTCAAATTTTTTTTAAAGTTTAGCTAGTTCAATATTTTGCGCCTGGCTCGTCCAAACCTGCTTTAATTAATTTTTTACACGCCCTCGCAGAGGTCTTAAAGTTTTTTTTTGCAAAAGGACTAGGATTTCAATAGAAAATGCCAATTTTGTCTTTTAAGCCCTAAGTATAGTAGGTGAATCGCTGGTCCGATTTCAGCCATTAACGAACTCGTCCGAGCTATTGAGATAAAAACTCTAAATACCGGATATCGTCACCCTCACATTAAAATTGCTCCAGTTATCGTGCTAATATATATATATATAAACTTGGTACATTACAATAGGTAGATTTTTGAAGAAAAGAAATCTACCAATATAAACTTGGTACATTACAATAGGTAGATTTTTGAAGAAAAGAAATCTACCTAAAAATCTGGTCACCGTAAGTATTATGGAGGAGGAATTTTTTTTTCAAAACATTTTCTACGTTTATTTTGTTCGAAAACAGTATCAAGGTAAAAATAATGGGATTTTTGACCAAAACAGGTCCCTCTCGTAGCGGGTAGAAATATGAAATTTCTCCCTACTAAAATGATAATTAAAGTGCCTGAATCACAATAACTTCTTTAAGGAAGTAAAAAAAAAATGGTAACTTTTTACACCAAAAATTCATAAAAAATATAAGGAGTAATTGGTGAAAATTTGGTGAAAATCGGACCAACGCACAGTGCGGCAGCCTGTGGACAAAAGTCGAAAAATCAACTTTTTAAAAAACTTTTTATACTGAAGTAATACTTCCATAATGACCTCAATGATACGGAACGGGAGCTTTAAATCCTATATTCCCCCAAAAAACTATAGATATCATGTTTGAAGTAGTGGTAGATCACATATCTTTCTGAATCAAACAGCAATTTGCAGTATGTAGTTTTATTTTCTACATTGAAGGTTTTATTAACTATTTTAAGGAATGGAAAGCATCGAAGAAGGTAATTATTTTTCATTTATTATATTATTTATTATATTATTGTTATTATATTATAATTATAATTATTAATATAATTATATAATTTTTAAATAATAATTTTCGTAAATACCTACGAAATAACCCTTTTTTTAACTTTAAATTGAAATATCTCAAGTTCTTCTCAAAACATCCTGAGATTATGATGTAATCTAATAAAACAACTATTAAACTTCATAAAACTGTCAACGTTTCTTGCTTAAACTGCTTTGAACGTTTCTATGATTTTTTCTTTCAGAAAACCAGCTGCCGAAATTTTATCACATCTTCATAAGTTATAATTTTCCAGTTTTCATTTTATTTTTTAAATTTTAATATAATTAGGTAATTACTACTAATTCCAATTGTAAATAATGAAATATTAATAAAAATTTTAAACTTTTTCATTGTTTTCTTTAAAAAACCGTCATGAACATACTTTGGTCCACTTCGACCGCACAAGCAAAGCATAATGCGGCCTTTTCTTAATGTAAGAGTGAAAAAATACTTGTAAGAGTGAAACATCCGATTTAATTTAAACACATTCACACATTTTGTTTTGGCTTACATATTTAAGACCCCAGTGGGTCGTATCCGAGATCGTAATGCCATTTTTTATGAAATCCATAGCCCATAGACTTTTGTCCACTTGAGCCATATGGTTGCCGCACTGTGCAACGGTTTGGCCGCAGCGAATTTTTCAAAATTTCAAACAGACAGATCTACGCCATTTTTTCGAAATTCAAAAATCGAAAGAAAATTTGGTGAAAATCGGTTCAAAACTGTGGCCGTGAAGTGTTCCGGAAAAATGGTACGGCCGGCCGGCACCACAGACAATGTTGAGATCGGTAAAGATCAATACTCGACTTGAACCTCCGGGGTCTAGAAGACCCTTCCCTAAAAACCTGACGCCGTCAATATCTTCTTAAGGAAGTTAGAAAGGGTGTTTACTTCACTCTTTTGATGCTGAAAAATGAAAATTACGACTTTTTGAACCAGAAACAGCTTTTCAGCCGGTTTCCTTGATTACTGCCCTGGTCCCCGCCTTCACCCTAATTTGTTGAAACAATAAAATAATTATTTTTGCAATTAGGTATTTTATAAAAAAGTTAAACAGAACCCCAGAGGTTTAAAAATACGATTTTACTTTAAAACCAATTTTATTGTCCAATTTAGTTGGTAGCAACCCTGCAGGTTTTCTACCTCTAATCAAATCAGTTCTACCTCGTTGGTTCGGAACAATTTCCAGAAATCTTTGATCTTCATGAAAAAGAGAAAAAAGGGAATCATTTTCTTTGCCAGCGTTTTGTTGTTTTAAGACATAAAGCAACCCAACTAACCATTTTTTTCCTGTCTAAACAGGTTTTTGTAACCTATATGCACAAATTGAGGTTATTGTGACACTTGTGACTGTCCGCTGGCTGATAGATAATCCAGGGAAGATGAAGCCGCTAAATTCAAGCGTCTATCATTACTCCAAGATGCGAGAGCAATAAAAATATTCTGCTGTTTTCTTTAAGATATCTCGTTTTTTATTATCCTTTTTTTTTCTTTAAAAAACGGGCTTTGAAGAGAGAAAATTGCTTTTATATTATATTTCTCTCGACTTGTGGCTCCTCTAAGGGTTTCGATCATAAATTTTTATTGAACCCTCCTTTTTTTCCGCCCATTCTTTCTTTCCATTGCAAATGTAATTATAAATGGGATTACCTCATGGGGTCAAAACGTTTTGAAGAGCCGAACGTGATTCCGTCCAAAGAGTCCAAATTCCGTGATGCCCTTTCGTACAGAGTCGGATTTTCACGAAGTGCGCTTTCTAAATCTCGAATTAGATTCCCTCCGCCTAAAAAAATTTTTATTATAAACAAAAATCAGACTTAATTTTTTTAAAAATTCATGCAGTGTAAAAGCTAAAATTTGCTTAAAAGAAAAAAAAATTACCTCCGAAATCCTTTGAAGACTCAAAATTAGGGCTATTACATTATTTGATTAGTAACTAAAGAGTTCTCAGAGAAAGTAAATAATGAAGGTAAAAAGAGGATAAAAAAATCACAAGGGAATTTTTTTTTTGTTTTATTGGTTACAAACCTGATTTATTGCTTTTTTTAAAAGTTTAATGGCACATGCTACGTAAATTGCACCTTGAATTTATTAAATCTACGTTTAACTACATTATGGGGTTACCTCCTTTTAATAGGTTTTGCTCTTTTAAGTCCGTTTTGTTTGATAAAATTTAATTTGGAGAGAAAAAAATTAGGTTGATATGAGATGTCCGCCGCCGATGCGGTCGATTGTTCGTATTAGGTTTCCTCCGCCGATCCTGTCAAGACTTCTGTCGAGAAGATGTCCGCCACCAAGTCTGTCGAGACTTCTGTCAAGAAGATGTCCGCCACCAAGTCTGTCGAGACTTCTGTCAAGAAGATGTCCGCCACCAAGTCTGTCGAGACTTCTGTCTAATAGGTTTCCTCCACCAAGTTTATCGAGGCTTCTATCCAGAAGATGCCCGCCGCCTAATCTATCAAGACTTCTGTCTAACAAGTTCCCTCCTCCGAGTCTATCAAGACTCCTATCTAACAAATTTCCACCACCAAGTTTATCAAGGCTTCTGTCTAAAAGATGACCGCCGCCAAGTCTGTCAAGACTTCTATCCAGAAGATGTCCACCTCCTATTCTATCTAAACTTCTTTCTTCAAAGCCGTAAACGTTTTCGTCTCTATCGAAAGAATAATTTGGCCTCTCCCTAAGAAGATGTGAACCGCCGATTTTATCCAGCGTCCCTTTCATTTTCGATTTAACATCCTTCTCCGGAAACTCGTCATAACCTAGAAAAACAAAAATAATATATAAACAATGAACAAAACTAATTTTCCTCCCCAGGTATATCCATTTCAAACTTCCCAAGACAAGTTTGAATATTAAATTAAGTAAATGGCTTCGGATAAACTTATTAGTCGAATTCCTCATTTTATGATAATCCCTGTTGACTTACGTGACACTTTTATTCATCATGCGACACTTTATTCTCTTCATTTCCCATCTTTTCCATCTTTTAATGCGTACAATCATGCACATATTCGATTTACTTATTTATCTTTTTTTTTTTTCCTTCTTCATATTATTTTAATTATTACTGTGCGTGTCTTCGTAAAATTCTCAGGTTTTTATCTCTTTTTTCGCCCCTCGAAACGACCTCTTTACGTTAATTATATTTCTTAAGATTTATTATTTTGGGAGGCCCAATGTATTTTTCAATAAATAATTAGGTTAAAAGGAATCGTTAGAACAGTTGTCTAATTACTTATACAGGGTGTCTTAAAACCCGACGTGGAGGGTATCACAATAACTTCTTTAAGGAAGTTAAAAAAATGAGTCTCTTAGGTCGATTTTAACGGATTTTAGCGCAAAAAACGCTAAATTTTGACATTTTTTAAAAGTTGACCAAAATTGTCATATGAGTACTCAAATCTACTTGAAATTTATATCTACTTAAAAATAGGGGTTCTCGTTTGAAATAACGAAGTTAGGTTGTGTCTGGGACACCCTGTATATCCAGGCGCATTTTAAACGGGTGTTAGCCAACTGCGACCCAAGAGCTTTACGTCGCTACCTATTGCGACCCGACCAATTTTTTTGGGTTTAAATATCGGTTTCACAAATTGCTGGCGAACGACGTCCAGCGATGGCTATGCACAAAAAAAACTTGCAAATCGTATGGCTCATGTCCAGCGAAAAAACGACGAGGAGAGTGCACTGGGCGAAAAGATGGATTTTTATATGAGGCGCTCCGGGTACGAAGGGCGAACTCGACATCGGACAAATTTTTTTTAACTTCCTTAAAGAAGTTATTGTGATACCCTCGACGTCGGGTTTTTGGGGAAGGGTCCTCCAGTTTTTTTTCATTTTCAGATTCTAGACCTCTTGGTGAATACACCCATATAATTTTTATGTTGAGTTCGCCATTTTTTCCCCTTTAATTACGTAAAAACCGAAACTTTAAAATGCGAATATCTCGGAACTACGTTTTGTCGAGTTCGCCCTTCGTACCCGGAGGTCGCAAATGGTAGCGCGACAGAAAATTGACGGGACGCAATTGGTAGACGGCCAGAAATTTGGAGGGTCGCAGTTGGTAGTAGGGCGAAAAGGGCTCCGGTCGCAGTTGGTATAAACGGGTCGCAGTTGGTCAACGCCGTTTTAAACTACACCATCAAATTTTTTGATTAAAATTAAGGGGGTTTACATTTAACTTTTTTTCATAAAACCACTTTTTAACGCTCTCCCAGACGTATGCCATGTGTTTCCGGACACCCTGTATATTTAAAATTTTTTTTTAACATTGGAAGTAAAATCAAAGAAGGATTCATCGACACCTCGTTATAAAAAGGGACCAATTAAGAAGTTTTACACTGAAGGAAAAACATGAAAACCCACTTTTTTACGTTTATTTTATAACCCTCATTAATATTCTCAGCGTTTCGGAGTTTATTTCCATTATTAATCCAAAAATAGTTAATTAACGCTTTGAAAAATATATTTCCAATGCCTTGAAGTCTTTTTTTCCCACTGGGGGGGGGGGGGGACAAAAAACCCTTATATTTAATTAGCAATCCGGCGATAATTGGATGAAATAACTTCTGAATATTCCTTTTATTTGAAATTCATCAAAGGCGAAGGAGAAAAAAAGTCTTGATTAATTATAACTGTAAATCTTATGGATTAGACTATAATTAATCGTAATAAAATCTAATTGAAGGGACTATTGTTGGGAAATGTGACGGGTTTCGAAGTTTAATTATTTCGCAAATCTGGACTTGAAACTCCGATATTCTAAGGGAAATTTGGATTTCGAGTCCTAAATTTATTCCTCTCATCTACACGTGAAAATGAAAATCTTTGGCTCACCCCAAACTTGCTAATAAAGCAGGATTCTAATTCTGTTGAAAAAATAAACCCTAGAGAAAAGAAAAAACAGTTTTAAAATTGAAAAAAGGTAAAGAAAAAAAAATGAAAAAACATAATTTATCTATGTGTCAAAACAGAATTCAAAATACATTATCTAAACCAAAAACAGGAGTTTAATTACGTTGAAATATTAAACCCTTGAGTATAAACAAAGTTTTTCTGTCTAAGAAAGGGAGTTTCGACGTTGTGAAAACCAGAATGGTGAAATTTTAATGAAATTACCCCTTTTCATCGTAAATAGGTCAATTTGACCATTTCAAACTAGCGATTTTTCATTCTTATCGACGATTTCGGCCTAAATTGCTTCACTTCACGAATATAAAGAATCAAATTACCACGCCATAGATATCTGTTGTTAATAACAATTAAAAAAGTGGGGGGGGGGGGATATGAGTCCATCATAAATTTTCTTCTTTTAGGTATTTTTGTACACAATATAGATTGTTTTTCTGTAAAATCTTTGGGGGACTTTGAATTAATTTAAAAAAACTTTGTTATCCGGACGTTCAATCACGAAAACAAAATAAACTTTTTCAACGTAATCAAGGGTAAACCTGTTTTCTTCATTGTGGAAAGAAGGGAAAAAAACGGATTTTTCTTGGTGCGGCTTCTTCGGTAAATGTCGAAGATTTGTTTTTTAAGAAAAAAGATCTCGTCAAAGTTGGCAGGATTAAAAATTAAGGGAGGCTTTACGTCAAGAAAGCTATTTTTCTTTCAAAAAGTCCTGAATTCTTTCAAAGACTTCTTTAATATTGTACGGTGTCGCGAAGAGAAATTTATAGGCGGATGAATTTTTCAAGCAAACGAGTTTCTTGCACTCAATAAAAGTTCGGTACATGCCCTTTTTGTAGAAAAAATTTTTTTTTCTTTCAAGAATAGTTCATTACTCCGGGCACTGATTTCTTTTAGGTTAACCACAAAATTGTAGACGTTATTAACTTTACCAGGGCAGAAAAGGGTGGCCAGGCCCTCCCACGAAAATTTTTCGTATGTAAAAAAACTTAAGAAATTTTGAACTCTGAAGTCTGAACACGTTAAACTTTCATGCGGTTTCAATTATCTTAATGGCGAAAAAGGTAAAGTCTGAATAAGTTAAAGGGCATCTTGAGATAGTTCTTAACCCCTTCAATTCACATGAAGGAAACCAAGGTTTCCAACTTGAAATAGTTGATTATCCGCAAGGGAAAACTTAAAACTCAGATTAATCATCACCTTCTGATTCTAAAAGATGAAAATTGCTTTAAAAACGTCTTTCATTTTTCTCAAGAAAAAAATTTACCCCTAAAAATTGAGAAAAAAAATAGTGAGAAGGTTGGAAAAAGTGTTTGAATACCGATTTTTACGATCAAAAAGTTTTTCTATTTTTTTTTTTAAAGAAGAATAATCAATTTTTCTAGAAATAACTTGTGAATAGCTTCACCGGGGGGATCTACCTTTAAAAAATTCGAAGCGTATACGTTTAAAAATACTTTTATGTCATTCCTGTAACATTTTAACAATGAAAAACTTCCAGATAAACATTTCCTCGGTATTTCCCCTCTCCACAACTTCTCAACCGCATTGTTTCGATTTAAAAAATACAAAAATAATTTATAAAACAAAAGGGAATTTAAAATTTTTTTACGGAAAGCGTTCACTTGAAACGCTCGTTAGCTCAATTAGATTACCATTAATTGCACCGTTGACATCCAATTTGTAGAACCTTTGATCAAATAATCGAAAATTAATAAAACAATCCAAAACACAAAATCGGAGAGAAATTATTAAAATAAGATTTGGTCATTCGAAAACTTCATGATTACAACATTTTTGTCATTTGTTTGAAAACGATATCTCAATAACGGCGAATTTATTTAATTATTTAGGATGAACTTATTTTTCATTTCGATGCTTTAAAAATCATAAAAAAAAATTTTTAAATAAAAATTGAGAAAAATGGTTTCGGTATCTGAGTAGTCGTAGAGAGACCAAAAAAATAATTAACTTTTCCAAAATTTAGAGAGAAAAAAAAAACACCTAATTTCCTGAAAATTACTCTTGACCGAAAGCGTAAAGTAATTAAAAGGGAGTTTGAAAAAGTGGTTTTGACCGAACTTTTTGGGGCTTTTACTTGAGGAAACTGCTGTTGAACACGTCAGAGGGTAGTAGCCGGAATAAAAGAGCATGATGATGGCACATAAGTATGAATGAAACGAACTGGGTCAATGCGTTTAATGTCTGAAAGAAAGGATGAGAGGAGAGAGAACAAAAAATGTCAAAAGGAAATAGTTTTCTGTCAAAAGGAAAGGATCGAAACTTTTTCATTCCCAGTTGTTTTTAGTCTCACATACGCGCAAAGGCGGTCGGCGCCGTCACAGCTGGAGTTCGAGACAACAAAAGGCGATAACGTTTCTGTTTTATTGCGATGCCATTAACATTACCATTCGAGTCGAACTATTTTCGTCATATTCGGAACAGCGGGGAATTATCGAAAAAAAGTTTCCAAAATCATAAACCCTGTCTTCATCCCACACGTGGCCGAGAAACGTCCTTTTCAAATGATTCCTCGATTTTGCGGCTGAAAAAAACAAATTTCGAGACGTTTTCCTCGTTTTTAAGACCGAAAAATCCTGTTTTTTGCTCAATTTGGAGTACCTGTAATCTCATCAAGATTTCCATCAATTCAAATAATTTCATTTTCCGACAAACCATTGTTTTTATTCCGTTTCTTCGAAAACGTCGACACAAATCGAGTTTACCTTTGGGCTTTCATTTGTTTGAAATCTGGGAAATCAAAACGTCATATTGGATAAACTAGTCGAAATGAATGCCAAGTTTTTTTCTCCCTGATGGTTATTCTCTTTTATATGCATCCAAGATCGAAACGCAATATCCGAGACAACGTGAATATGGTAATTTCACTCAATTATACCGTCGGGATCACCTCACATATTGCTCGCTCGATTTAAACACATCGAAACCCGACGATTTTGATTCTCAGAGTATTTTAATTTTAAATTAAATTATTTTAATTACATTCTTAGGTGCTAGAAAATCGACTTAAAAAAGGCTTTTCCAGTTTAATTCCTACTCGCCTTTCAAGGCAATTCTGGGGTTTGATAGCACTTGAGTCAATTTACCTGCAACATGCAGATTTAGCACGGGTCTATTCAATTTGAGCTCTAAACAAGCGACCCGCCAGGGATGTGGATAACGAAAGGGTCAATTTCCAAAGTGAATTCCCTAGTTTTCAAACCCTACATTTTCAGTATCATTCAAAGATATTTTCACCTCTATTAGGTATGTCATGAAATATCTGTCATTTTCGATAAGCCCCTTTAAATTGATATCTCCTCGCGTTAGTTTGGCATTGTTTCTGATGGTAAATATCGTGAAGAATCGTATTCCGTTGGTAGTTTAACCCTATTACCAACAGAAAACACGTAGTTCAAGATTTAGCCAACAGGTAATGCATAGATTCCAATGAGAAATTAATCAGTATTTTTGCTCTCCTGAAAACCTAGGAAAAATAGCCGGAGTTAGAACTAACGCGACGACCTAAACTCATTATTCAATAAAAATATTTATTATAATAATAACACGAAAGGGTACTTACTTAAGTCTGTATCAATATTATTAGCATATTGACTCAATCAATATAATACAGAAAAAAAGCGCTAGCTATTAAAAGTTACAGAGGGAGAAAGAATGAAAAAAACGGATATTCCACTACCGGTTTCGGCGTAATACGCCTCATCAGGTGGACTATTTCCTTATTTTTCATTCTCCTACACTTTTTACTTGACTTTCATTAGACTGTATTATGGACAAGTGTAGGAGAATGAAAAATAAGGAAATAGTCCACCTGATGAGGCGTATTACGCCGAAACCGGTCGTGGAATATCCGTTTTTTCATTCTTTCTCCCTCTGTAACTTTTAATAGCATCCAATACACGTTCCCTATTTGCGCGATTCGCATGAGCCAAAAACCTTGTAGTAAAAAAAGTACTAGTTTGAAGAGCTTCCAACGAAAACTTTCTTTAAGAGAAGTAAAAATAAAGGAGGGGGGAGTATAACGGAGGGGGAAGTATAAGGGAGAGGAAGTATACGGAGGGGAAGTATAATAGAGGGAAAACTACAAAGTAGGGATTGCAATCCCGGGATTAAATTTTGATCCCGAAATTTCGAGATCCGGAATAAAAAATCCCGGGATCCCAGGATTTTCGGGATTGAATTTCGGGATTTGAAAAAAAAAGTCTAAAACCAGTTAGCAATAGAAAATGTTATTTATTATAAGTTATAAACTATGTAGTTGTTGGTATTTACAAATATTCTAAATATTATTATTTTGAAAATGACTTCTCAAAAAACTTAAAGCGTTTATTGTTTCGTCTCCTAATCTGGACCTAACAGATTTGCATAAATATCCTGCAGCAGAAAACTCCTCAATACGACACTTCGTGGTCAACTAAATCAATACAGCAATAAAACTTATATATTAAAATAATAAGGAGGGGAAAGGGCTTGTTTGTGCATGTTTGTAAACTAACGATTTTTTCGTCTAAATTAATTAGACCTGTCACATAAAAATAAGATTTATTATGGGGTTTTCTGCACTCGTATCATCGCGACCTGTCAAACTCGCTAGATTATAAACCGTGAAATTAATATTAGACCTGTCATAGAAAAATAAGAAATATTGGTTTTATCTGCACCTGTTGACCTGTCAATGAAAAATAAATTTTCAAATCCCGAAAATCCCGGGATTTTAAAATCCCGATCCCAAGTGCTTTCGGGATCAAAAAAATCCGGGATCCCGGGTTTTCGGGATCCCGGGATCCCGGGATTGCAATCCCTACTACAAAGGAGGGGGGAGTATAACCGAGGGAGAAGATTGTTTTCTTTCAAATTTTTTTTTTCTCTTGGAAAATAGACTAAATTTTTGATATTCTAATTTTTATTGCGTGTGTATTCCGCAAGGAGCTACTATTAGTTGAAAAGACTAAATTTTTTTAAGAAAAATTTTCCGAGTTTTTTTTTTCTTTTTTTCCCCCCCGAAAAATTTTCTATTTTGCAGTTTAACAATTTTTTAAGTATCAAGGTAGAAATAATGGACTCTTTGCCCTTGTGATGTGCCTCTCGTAAGGGGTGGAAGTATGAAATTTCTCCCTACTAAGTAAAATGATAATTAAAAACTAAAAATTTTTTTTCTTCAAAAATTCGTAAAAATATAAGGAGTCTTCGGTGAAAATCCGACCAACGGTTCGGCCGCAGCGCAGCTTTTAAAATTTCAAACGTGCATATCTCCGCCACTTTTTCGAAATTCGAAAATCGCCCTAATTACGTTCTTGTTCTCCGACTAAGGAAAATTCGGTGAAAATTTGGTGTAAATCGGTTCAAAACTGTGGCCGTGAAGTGTTCCGGAAAAAATGCTACGGCCGGCCGGCACCACAGACAAAGTTGAGATTGAAAAAGATCAATATTCGATTTGAACCTTCGGGGTCTGGAAGACCCTTCCCCAAAAACCCGGTTCGAATCCCGCTGGGGTCCTTAAGGAAACATTTTCTCAAGGTTTCCTTGAAAATCCTTCCTTGAAATATCATATTTATCTCCCTTGAAGTGATCTATTCTAAAAGAAATCCCTACGTTATTTAATCAAGTAGAGGCACAAAATTGTGTATAATCGAGATTTCGAAAATGCAATTTAAATTTCAAATTTCGGTTATTTTATTAATAAGTTAATAGTTAATTATTGACTATGATGTTGTTTGAATTAATATAAGACCTCAAAGTTTGATGATTAAAGGAGCCTCTAGGGTTTACGTTGAGTTTCTTGTGGTTTTCAATAACTTTTAGGTTATTTAATTGTCTTTTTAAGTAGACATAAACCGAACCAAGCACATTCCGTGCGAATAAGTAAAAATGCTCACATAAAACATTTACCTTTGAAATTCCAGAGGGCGTCTTCGGATCTTCTCTTTTCGGACGTTCGAGGTCGACTCTCCTGAAATTTCTCTGAAAAATAGTATTCAAGGTGCGTTTTCATGCAGTTCATGCGAAAAAGTCGAAAAAAACATGCCGTGAAATTGTGTTTACGGTGAGGCATTCTATCCCGTAAATTGCTGAAAGTTCAATGTTAAGGGTTTTGATCAGGCGGCGAAAGTTTACGGTCTGCCAGACCGAAAGGGTTAATCAATTCAAAACAGACCGTTTTTCCTTTTAAGTAAACACAAAAAAAATTTTGTTTTCATGTCATATCTCAAACGTTAAAATTCCGAAATACGCAGAAAAAAAATTGCCCTATATGCCTATATTGGACTATAACGCTCTTTAATAATGGATATAAACGAATATTTTCATCTTATGAATAGGCTTTATAGGATAGAATGCCTAATAAAAGTCATTCCATTATATTAAAAGGAGAATAATTATTTTTATGCTCCTTTTATTGTGACATAAAAATAAAAATAAAATTATTCTTTCAAACTTACCGAGCCTATCGAGATTTCTTTCGTCCATGTAGGGTCCCGCGTTTTCCGCAGCTTCCGGCTGGAAAAAAATACCGATAGTTTAAGGAATTTGGTTGACAGCCTCATAAATTTGGGGAAGTGTACATAAATTTTGTGAGTAACACATCTGGGTCCGAATCATGTTTATGTAATGCTCTACCCCTATAATTTGTAAAGCGAGGTCCCCCCTACTTTTAACCGCCCAGTCTAAGCTTTGTCACTTTCAAGCTTTTTAAAGTAATCTGACTTCATTTATCATTGACTATAATGGAAGGAAGTTCTAATACCCACATTTGCAAAGTATCTTGATAAACTGGATTTCACTATTTAGCCATTACCTCATCTATCCAAAAAATAAAATATCTATCGCACGCGAATAGTACTGTGACAAGTCAAAAAACCTCATTTCGAGAAAAACGTGTTTTTTTATTTTGGGATCCAAATATATCTTATAAATAGTGGTGTGCTTATTTTATTCCGTACCTGCTTGTACTCTAAATAAAAAAATAACGATGCTATCTCCTTGTAGAGCTCTTCGAGCTCTATCTGACTGTAGTAATAACTCAAAATTCTTTTTTTTTTTTTACTTGTCACAGTACTATTCTCAGCGTCCGATATTTGGTTTTGTCAGCTGAATCAGAACCGCCAATATCTGGCTTAAATTTAATTAAGGCCCGTTTGCTGTCCAGATTTCAAAATTAATTATTCAGGTTGCGGTTCACAGTACAAAAATATAAATCAAATCGATTTTCCAGGATGGCCAACACCGAAACACCTGGTGATTCAATGAAATGGAAGTTTGTAATCTCTCAAAATTAGGGACGCTGATCAAAGTTAAGTTGCCGCTGAGCAAAGTGGTCTTCCTTAAAGAGAAGTAAAAATATAGGAGGGGGAAGTATAACGGAGGAGAAGTTTAGGGAGGGGGAAGTATAAGGGAGGGGAAAGTTAATTTTTAAAAAAATGTTTTTTCCGAAATATGTTCTAGGTTTTTTTTTTTCGAAAAATTTTACAACTTTTTTTTTCTGAATAATTTTCCGACTTTTCTTTTTGAAATTTGCGCTTTTTTTTTCGAAAATTTTTCAAGTGTCATGGTAGAAATAATGGGATTTTTGGCCAAGAGAGGTTCCTCTCGTAAGGCGTGGAAGTATGAAATTTCTCCCTACTAAAGTGATAATTAATGTTAAAAATATGATAATTTTTTTTACACCAAAAATCGTAAAAAAATATAAGGAGTAATAGGTGAAAATTTGCTCAAAATCGGACCAACGATTCGGCCGCAGCGAATTTTTTAAAATTTAAAACAGACATATCTCCGCCATTTTGTCGAAATTCAAAAAACGTTCTCTTGTTCACTGTCTAAATAAAAGTTTGTGAAAATCGGTTGAAAACTGTGGCCGTAAAGTGTTCCGGAAAAAAATGCTACGGACGGAAGCCGGAGCCATAGACAAAAAAGTGAGATCGGTAAAGATATTCGATTTGACCCTCCTGGGTACGGAAGGCCCTTCCCCAAAAAACCCTACGTGGAGGGTATCACAATAACATCTTTAAGGAAGTTAAAACAGAAAAACCAAAGAAAAGAAAATATGAAGAATGAGTAAAATCGGTTCGGTTCTCCGCTAGCAAGACGTCTTGGACGAAAAACAATTGGCAGAAAAACGATCTTGGTTGATTCTATTATAGACAGCTGGTAAAAACAAATAAATCTTTTTACTACATTTCAAAATAATTTTCTACAGCATTTTTTACCACTATGATCGCTTTATATAGCTAAGAAGAGTACGAAATAGTAGGTACAACAGGATGAGGGAAAAAAATGTTAGTATGGCAGTTATGAAAAGTTTTAAAATAATATCGCTCATTTCAATGGAAATGAGTTTTGACGCTCGCGTCCACTCCTTTCGGTTTGATAAAACTCGTTATTTTATTCAAAACTCGTCCAAACGGGAATTCCAAGGGGGGATATGAGAGATCCAAAGGGGAAACTTAACCATCGGTGTACCTTTTTTTAAGTCAAACCCTAAATTAATTATTCAACAAAGATACTCTTTTTATTTAAACTTTTTATCGTTTAATTAAAAACGCTAGAAAAAAAAATTGTCCGCCAAGTTTTTAAACTCGAGGGATTCCTGGCATCATAATTTCCACTAAAAGAGACATGCAAGAATAATAGCTTAGCAAAACTCGAATTACGCAAGGAGAGCGTTTTATCGACCATGTTTGACCTTTATTTACGCTAATAATTGATGCGAGATCGATTCTAAGCGAAAATAAAAATTAAAAAAGCACTAAAAAATGTTTGTTTATACGATTGAAAATAAGAAAAATAAAAATCAGGGGGAGAAAAACCACTTTACTTTCGTTCTTGATTTGGGCTTTTCACCATGAGATTAAATCCTTTATTTAATTCTCTTGAAATGTCCTTTTCTCCCCAATTCAGGTTAAACGTTATTATCAGAAGAGTAGGTGAACCTTCACCACTTAGCTTTGGACGTTAAAAAACCAGATATTTTTTTTTTTAAGCTTTGGCTTAGCCATTAGCCATATTACAAAAAAGCCAGATTAACTTAAAAAAAAAACTAGTTTGAAGAAAATCCAACGAAAACTTCCTTAAAGAGAAGTAAAAACTATAGGAGGGGGAGTATCACGGAGGGGGAAGTATAAGGGAGGGGACGTATAAGGATGGAGAGGGAAGTATTTTCTAAGGTTTTTTTTCGAAAATATTTCTAAGTATCAAGGTAGAAATAATGGGATTTTGCCCAAGGGAGGTCCCTCTCGTAAGGCGTGGAAGTATGAAATTTCTCTCTACTAAAATGATATTAATGTAAAAAAATTATCCTTTTTTCAAATCCAAATTTCAAACAGACATAATATCAAGAAATTTAAAAATCGCCCTCGTTACATTCTTGTTCACCGGCTAAAGAATTTTGTGTGAAAATTGGTTGCCGGTGAAAACTGTGGCCGTAGAGTGTTTCGGAAAAAATGCTACGGCCGGACGACACCACAGACAAAGTTGAGACCGGTAAAGGTTCGATTTGACCCTCCGGACTCTGGAAGACCCTTCTCCAAAAACCCGACGTGGAGGGTATCACAATAACTTCTTTAAGAAAGTTAAAAAGAGAGTTTGCTACAGTCTTTTGATGCTGAAAAATGAAAACGACTTTTTGACTCAGAAACAGCTTTAATAACTTCTTTAATGAAGTTTTTAAAAAAAATGACTCAGGGGCTCTACGAAGAATGCCCAGTGTGGGAATCGAACCCACAATGAACCCACAAATGGAATTAAGGGACCGCTTAATCATCTTAACTCCCTCGGCTCTGAATGGACAAAATTTTAAAGGATTCGTACGCTAGATTTTCCAGAGTTACAATCAGACAAGTGGTTCTTGTACTTAAAGAACCTACACTGAAAAATCTCCAATAAAAACTCGCCAAGTTTAGAGAAGTTTCTGCCTATCAAGTTTAAGATCAAGGGCGTTTATTCTAATTTAAGACTTTTTCCCAATCAAAACTTCCATTGAAATAAATCTTTAAATCGGTGGGCGGGTAAATTAGGTAATCGAACCACCGGTTAATAGATTGTGTTTATTCAACTAGGAAGCCTCTAGGACACCTCATCTCGGTTTTCAATGTTTGAACTTGCGGTTCTTAAAAGTTTAAAACAAAAAAAAACTTTTAAAACTTCTTTTTCAATAAAAAAAAGTAAGATCTATTTAATGGGCAATTTAGAAGTTTAAAAAAATATAGAGATCATAAATCAAAATAAAAATAACCTATTTTTCATCTCAAAAATTAAAAAAAGAACCTTTTCAGGACTTTTATTACGAATCCATAAAACGCCGAGGTTATTGAAACTTGAGATCCCTGATAAATTATAGATTCTAGTCAAAAAGAGAAAACATGATAGTCCTCGGATAAAAACACTTTCGGGGAAAAGGAAAAACGCGATCCCCATGGGAAGACCTTAAGGATTGAAAGAGAATACAAAAATATATTTCCGTTTAACCGATATCCGAAGAAAAAAATGAACGATATATCTTAAAAGTTTTGAATTTGTTCTTGAATATGGTTTATTTAAGGAAGCGAAGGGATTCTGATTATGGGAAGTAAAGCTTTGATTGTGGCCGTAATCAATGCCAACTTTGGGATCTACACCTTAGGCAAGATCAAAACCCTTTGTGAGCCCAATATGTAGCACTTGATCAATCCAGCACATAAATTTCGTTACTCTACGTTTTAAGGTAATTGAAACCCCATTCTTTGATATAAAAAAATTATACACCACCTAAGTAAAAAAAAAAACTTTGTTCTAAACTTTTGGGAAATTTTTTACTGCCTCTGAGGGCAAAAAAAGAAGAAAATACTGAAAAGTATTATTCGTGAAATGAGTCACTGTATAGGACAACCTTGTTTATTCACAGGTTAAACCCCGGCAGCGTTTGACTAACCAACTGTGAACACGTGTTCTCCTTTATTATGATACGAGCTAATATTTAGTATTTTTAAAAGAAAAACTTTGAAATAAATACTTTGAAATCTTTTACTTTTTTTTTTGTAGAAGGGAAATTTAAAAAAAGATGAAATATAATCGATTCCCTTTCTTCGGGTGCGTAACTTGAAACTGGAACGTTTTTGAAGTTCCGGTTTGAAGAGCTTCCAACGATAACTTCCTCAAGGATACAGGAGGAGGAAGTATTAAGTAGGAGAACTAAATTTTTGTAAAAGTTGTGAAATAAATTTGGTGGGTATCGCAGTAAGTCTTGAGGAAGTTAGAAATTTTAGGTATTTTTTGTTGTTCGTTTTCTGTTTTTGAAAAAAAAAATAAAAATTAAGTACCTAATAAATCGCCATTTTATTTTCCGTTAAAAAAATTCTTGAGGAAGTTAAAAAAAAAAAAAAAAATTATTTTGAAAATTTTATATCAAGGTAGAAATTCAGTACGGTTAGCCAAAGAGAGGCCGCCCTCGAGCCGGCGAAGTGACTCACATTTCTGCCTAGAAAAATTATTAAGTAAAAAAAATTTTGGAAAATTAAAATTTTAAAAACATGGAAAATTTTTAAATAATTCAAGGAATGTTTAGTGAAAATTTGGTGAAGATCGGACCAACAGTACGCCCACAGCGCTCATTTTAAATCTTTGAACAGTCATATCTCCGCCATTTTGAAAAATTTCGAAAAAAGCTCTCGTCATTTTCAAGATTTCTGTGAAAGGAAGCTTGTGTATAAATTTGGTGAAGATCGGATGAAAATTGCGGCCGTGAAGTGTTCCGGAAAAAGTGGCGACGGACGGCCGGACGGCCGGACGGCCGGACGGCCGGCACCACAGACAAAGTCAGGATCGGCAAAGATCACTTATCAGATTTATCCTACGGGGTCTGGAAGACCCTTTTCTAGTAACAGGGGGTCGGAGGGTATCACAGTAACTTCTTGAGGAAGTTAAAAAGATGGAGGAATTCATACAAAATATTGAGTATCCTTTTACGTCGGAATTTTCTGCTCCGTTATCAATACACTAAGGATTTTTTTATTAATAAAACATCATTCTAAGAATTTTAGGTAGGTATATTGTTATAACTTATAAGTATATCTCTCATTTTAACTTAAAGAAGTTATTGTTATACCCTTCACGTTAGGTTTTTGGGGAAGGGTCTTCCAGACACTGGAGGGTCAAATCGAATATTGATCTTTACCGATCTCAACTCTGTCTATGGTGCCGGCCGGCCGTAGCATTTTTTTTTTCCGGAACACTTCACGGCCACAGTTTTCACCCGATTTCACCAAATTTTCTTTAGTCGGTGAACAAGAAACTAACGAGGGCGATTTTTGAATTTCGAAGAAATGGCGGAGATATGATTGTTGTGTTTGAAATTTTAAAAAATTCGAACAGTTATTCCGATTTTCACCAAATTGTCAATAATTACTCCTTATATTTCTTACGAATTTTTGGTGTAAAAAATTATCATTTTTATGACATTAATTATCATTTTAATAGGGAGAAATTTCATACTTCTACGCCTTACAAGAGGGACCTCTTTTGGGCAAAAATCCCATTATTTCTACCTTTCGAAAAAAAGGAAAAATTTTCGAAAAAAAAAGCGCGAACTCAAAAAAAACTTCCCCTTTCTAATAATTCCTCCTCCGTTATACTTCTCCTACTTTATACTTCCCCCTCCATTATACTTCCCCTCTTTAAAACTTCCCCCTCCTATATTTTCACTTCTCTTTAAAAGGAAGTTTGAGTTTGATTTTGAGTAACTGAAATGAGAACGTTTCACATATTTAATTTCAGTTTTAAGTACCTTGATTAACTACAGAAATTTAAGACAAAAATAAACCTTTAGATAGCAAAAATAACCTTTCAAACTTTAGTACTATTATTTTATGTATGTATGTATTTAAAAGCTAACGAGGGAGAGAGGATGACGAAACGGCGGATAATCTACGAACGGTTTCGGCGTAATACGGCTCATCAAGTGGACTATTTTCTTTTCATTCCATCTATTTTAGTATACCGAATATCCCTTTTCTTTTACTCCCCTTTAACATTTTAAAATAAAAGTATGTTCTCAAATCTGTAGTTTTTAGATGACGTAATTTTTTTTTATGAAGAAGCATCAATCGTTCCCTTCCCTTAGAAAAAAGTTCCGGTTTGAAGAGCTTCCAACGATAACTTCCTCAAGGATACAGGAGGAGGAAGTATTAAGTAGGAGAACTAAATTTTTGTAAAAGTTGTGAAATAAATTTGGTGGGTATCGCAGTAAGTCTTGAGGAAGTTAGAAATTTTAGGTATTTTTTGTTGTTCGTTTTCTGTTTTTTGAAAAAAAAAAAAATAAAAATTAAGTACCTAATAAATCGCCATTTATTTTCCGTTAAAAAAATTCTTGAGGAAGTTAAAAAAAAAAAAAAAAAAAATTATTTTGAAAATTTTATATCAAGGTAGAAATTCAGTACGGTTAGCCAAAGAGAGGCCGCCCTCGAGCCGGCGAAGTGACTCACATTTCTGCCTAGAAAAATTATTAAGTAAAAAAAATTTTGGAAAATTAAAATTTTAAAAACATGGAAAATTTTAAATAATTCAAGGAATGTTTAGTGAAAATTTGGTGAAGATCGGACCAACAGTACGCCCACAGCGCTCATTTTAAATCTTTGAACAGTCATATCTCCGCCATTTTGAAAAATTTCGAAAAAGCTCTCGTCATTTCAAGATTTCTGTGAAAGGAAGCTTGTGTATAAATTTGGTGAAGATCGGATGAAAATTGCGGCCGTGAAGTGTTCCGGAAAAAGTGGCGACGGACGGCCGGCACCACAGACAAAGTCAGGATCGGCAAAGATCACTTATCAGATTTATCCTACGGGGTCTGGAAGACCCTTTTCTAGTAACAGGGGGTCGGAGGGTATCACAGTAACTTCTTGAGGAAGTTAATAAGTCGTGCCCGTGAACTTTATGGTCCTCGTATTTTTTAAGACGTCCTTTTATGAATGAAAAACATGAATGAAAGATTGGAAATGCGAAAACGTGGCCATTTTTCATCTCTCGTCGAAACGACCATTTCTTTATTTGAAAGATGTTTTTTAAATTTCCGAAAACGATTTCGGAAGATCATTCGTCTTCCAACCATCAAAAACGTTAACAAATATATAGTTTTGTTTTTGCTGGTGTAGAATGAAGTTTTCCGAGTCTAAAGTAAAATCTTTCATGGTAGAAATTTCAATTACTCTTAATGGAAGAGTTTGAGTAACTGAAATGAGAACGTTTCACATATTTAATTTCAGTTTTAAGTACCTTGATTAACTACAGAAATTTAAGACAAAATAAGCCTTTCGATAGCAAAAATAACATTTTTTTTTAAACTAAAAGTTTTAATGAGTTAAAAGCATGTTAGTTTCTTTTGGATAATTATAAGGCAGTTAAAATCGATTTAAGAATGTATATTTATTCATAAAATATTTTTAAAAAAGGTTAATAAAAGAGGAAGCAAAACAGACAAAGCCTATTGTTTCAAGGAGGGGGAGAAGCGCCTCCTACAGCGCTTTTATCAACAAAAAACCAATTATTTCCCCTGAAGATTCCCTTTCCTTGACCAGTTTTATTTACTTGAACCCACTCCTTGCGGGAAAGACATTAAACGGGGATAAAGTGATGCTTTTGTTCGTGCTAACTAGAAATTACAAATTAATTAAAGAAAAAAATTAAGTTTAAAAAAAAAGTAATTCAAAATATCCTCGAGTTTGATTGCTTCCCCCAAAATCGATTGATTCAGGATTTTAAAAGGAAATTAGTACCGCTTAGTCTCAAGTGTCAAAAACAATTGGAAATCTTGGTTTTAGTGTAAGATTTTTTTTTACTAAGAGAGAAATCCTTTTCTAACTTATTTTCGATAAGTGAGGCTCAACGTTTAAAGCGGACATTCTTCAAAACCACATTTGAATGACCAAAGTTCAGATCTGGACCCCCAAACTTTACTAAAAGCCGGGCTATTAGAAAATTCTTTAGGGATTTTTAAAATATTTCAAATTAAAAAATAAAAGACTCTTCGTCATTTTTTTTCTTTTCAATTTTTTTTTCTTTGTTTAAAAGTAACATCATTAAAAACATGGGTTTTTAAATTTATTTTTTTTAGTCAAAAGTTACAGAATAACCTTTCCATTGAGCTGGAAAGTGTCTTTTTTCACCCATTTTTAAAAGGATTGAAATCGGAAAAAAAAATCCGGGAGAAAGAAATTTTTTGATGAGTCTGAAAACGTTCCTTATGTTGATTTATGGGGGAAAAAATTATTTTTCTAAATTCTTCCCTCCACTTGTCTATTATAATGGGCTCGTTTCGATTGAAAACTACGTTCACAATCCATTTTTAAGATTCAACAAGACGGAAAAGCCGGAAAAAAGGCTTTTTAAAAGCTTCCTTTTAAACGGAAATATTTTTTTAAAAATGGCCTCGCGATTGTGGTATATAATTTCCAAAAAAGTAAGTCCTTTTTTTTACATTAAAATTGAACAAGACGTGAATTTGTAAAAACGACCTCCTAAAAAAAGTTATTCTGTAGATTCGTTTAAGCTTAAAACCCGGAATGTTATTTAGTGATCTTAAAATCAATTTTCAGAAAGTTAAAAACAAATCTTTAAATCAGAATTTTCGGATTAAAGAAAGCCTAAAAAATACAACTGTTAGCTGACAAAGGGACGGGAATAATCCTGTTAGAGATAATCCCGTAAGTGATACTAATAAACGTTTTGACAAATTACCTTTTACCCTTAAAATATTCGCGCCCCAAAATAGTCGATTTCCGTCTATTTCGCTAACAATGTCAGATAACAAGGGCACAATTTAAGTTGAGGGAAAAACATAGTATTTCATCCGGGAATAGAAGCTGTTTAAACACCGAAATATCTAGACTAATTAATAGGTTTGTACAAGATTTCCATATTGATCATGTCAGATCAATAGAGTAAACGAGTTTAATTAACTAATTGTCTCTTGTTTTTTTCTTAACAGGAAAATATAGAATTTCGTTCTTTAATATCCGAGTTGGCTATGAATTCCAATTATTTCACACCCCACATGTTCATATTAGCAGTTTATAACTTGTTGAATACACGACTTTCAACTTCCCCTTTATTTTCAGAAACGTAATTAAATCATTCTCATCGATTAAGATTCGGAGAAGTTTGAAAGGATTTAATCAACTGGGATTTCACTATTCTCGCGATTCGTCATTTTGGAATATTAATCTCGAAAACTTCTCTTAATATCAAACCATCGCTGATAATTAGGTTTTCAGGTCTTAAAAATACGCTAAGTCTCGATTTTAAACAGTATTAATTCCTGACGGTTTGAAAGAAAGGGGGAAAATCATTCCAGGTTGTTTGTTTCAAGGTTTTTGATTATAAAAAGTGGTGATTTGTTAATATCGGGGATCCGAGGTGTTGATTTCAATCATTTTCGGGACTTGTGGGAAAGAAAATATAATAACAACAAGAATGGGTTAATTAGTCCAATAGTTCGACTCTAAATAATTAAAGCTACGGGTAGATCTTTTGGTTCCCCATTTTTCCTCAGTTTTTCGGCTGAAAAGTACCAGCTCTACTGGATTTTCGGGGATTTTTCTCAATCTTCTGATCTCAAAAACCCTCCTGAACAATCACTGAAATTTTCGATGTGTATTTTTAAAAAAACTATTTTTTCCATTCGTAAAACAACAATTTTTTAAATAAATGACCTTATGTAGAGTCGAAGATAAAATGCATGAGATTCCTATGTGAAGAAAGGCAAATAAAGATTAGAAATTCCCGGAGCCTTCTCATAAAACCGTTAATGAATACATTTTCCGAGTTTTACATTTAAATTGCACATCAGCAGCGTCAATCCAGAACTTTATCCCCTTAAAAAAAAGGAAATAAGCTTATTTAACCACCATGTTTTTACTTAATTGATATTAAATAATCGGTTGAGTAAATTTCCCTCGTATAAAGAGACCGAGCTGATTATATGAAGCGACAAGCCTGTTATAAATGCTTTCCCTACTCGTTTTATAATCGGATGAAACGCCGGGAAAAGAGCATCGGGACGGAAGGCGTATCGCCACACCGAAATTAATATAAATTGCGCAATGTTGTATTCATTAATCTAATTACGACGAGGTTTTTTTTTCATATCGTATTGTACTTCGACACAAAAAAATTCAAAAGAACCTTTTGTCAAATACGACCCTTTTAAAATGAATAGAAGATGAGACACAGAGGACATATTTTTATGAGGAAGATGCATCAAAAGAAGATTCCTCTTTTCACACTTTTTCAGCGGAAAAAACGAGATGTCTCAATTAAAAATTCATTGGGCTTTAAACTCAGGTTTTTCTAGCCAATGGGACCCCCACTATCTCAAATAAGACGAATTCGTTGATGCCTACTGACAAGGGGTTATGGTACTTTATTTAGAGCTAAAAATTCAAAAAGGTATCTAGTCAACAAATCAAGATTTTTTAATGGCTGAAAGATTCAGAGCAAAGGATCAGCTGGATGTAATGGTTTTGATTTGTCCGGAATAATGTAAGTTTGTAAGAAAAACCAGTATTTTAATTTTCTGAGGAAAAAAATAAGGTGATTTGCAGGTTTTAATACTAAAAAGAAAAGAAAACTTTTGGGCCCTGGGGATATTTTGTGTTTCTTTATCTTGATGAATTATTCCGATGTATTTTTCCCCTGTATTATTTTTTCCTAATTACATGATAGATCGATTCTTCATATCAAGATTGTCAAAATAATTAAACAATCGGCTTTAAAATAACCACAGACAATCGTTTTATGTCGAATTGACAGTTTCATCTAAAATATTTGATTGACCGAACAACCCTTTTTGACCCAGGTGTCAATAAAATTTAACACGCCGATTCCGAACAACAAAGGACAACTTCCGACATCTTTTAAACAAAAAAAAAAAGGAGGAAGAAATTATTTAAAACAAAATTTAAATTTGGGCACTATATCGCAGAGGAAACAATGCGGGTGCAGAGGTGTTTAAAAAGTTCTTTTTTCAAAATTGTGTAATTGTGCCCACGATCACTTACCCTTGGGAGCGCTGCGGCTGAGACGACGACAACAGCGATAACGGCTAAGCTACTGATCATTGTCTCTACAAAATAAATTTTTTTAAATTTTTTTCTTCGACGGACCCTTTTCCTCCCAGTTGTAGGATGAGTTGTGGCGTCGACGACAAAACCGTCGCCCCTTTTATACCATCCCAGACCGCCCACCCTTCCCCACAAAACCCCCCTCCGTATTTATCTATCAATTTTTTATTTTATTTTTCTAAAATATCCTAACAATTTAAATCTTAATTTCTTCACTATTTTAAAAATTATTTACTATTCTTAAATTTGAATTTTATACAATTTTTTTATTCCACCATTATTTGAGATAACGGGCGTTGAAGACGGATTTGGAAAAGGAACAAAACGTATTTTCCTGATTTATCTGACATCCCATTTTACCATTCTGAAAGGTTTTCAAGGAACAAAAAACGTCTTTTAAATAAACCAAACTTTTGTAATCTAAATCATTTTACGTAAGTCGGGAACAAAAAAGGTACTCAAGAATTTTCATCAATTACCTACAACGATTCTGCTTTTCTGCTAACTTTTGAAGTTCTCAATGGTTTTTTTTCTCAAGTTTTTTAAGTGTTAACAGTAATTAAAATATTTTCTATTTTAATAACATTGGTTTCGTTCAAAATTAGGCTCAAAGTGATCCCAAGGAATCGTATTTTACCTTAGATTTTGTGAGGAAATGAAGAAAACAAGTAAAACCCTTTTCTGTAAATAGGCTATCTTGAGATTCTCAGGTGCACCTAATCTTTAGGTCTAATAGAACGTTAATTCCTCTTTACTTTTCTCTTTAACACGTTTTAGATTTTAATTATTTAAATTGATGGTTAAATTTTTAAATCGTTTTATTTGATTTAAATTGAGAGAAAAAGAATAGAATAAGTGATTGGGAAAAAAAATCGAGTAATTTTTAGACGATTGAAGAGGTTTTATTTACTTAAAGAGAAATAGGAGAACCCACGCAGACACGTGTCTTAAAGGACATAAAATAGGGAAATTTTTTTTAACCCTTGATGGCGATTTTCTTTTCAAAAATAAATTACCAGGGAAGTATCAAGGAGAAAGGGTCAAGGGGCGCCCATCCCAAAATTTAAAGAAAGAGAAAAAGCACAGAAATTAGCGTTTCTTAGCCTAAGTACAAGTTTAAAGAGCTGCCCACGAAAACTTCCTTAAAGAGAAGTAAAAATATAGGAGGTGGAAGTATTAAAGAGGGGAAGTATAACGGAGAGGAAGTATAACGGGGGAAGTACAACGGAGGGGGAAGTATAAGAGAGGAAGTATAACGGAGGGATAAGTAAAAGAGAGGAAGTATAACGGAGTGATAAGTAAAAGAGAGGGAAAGTATAAGGGAGGGTTAAGTATAAAGGAGGGGGATGTCTAACGCGGGGAAGTATAAGCGAGGGGTTTTTTCAAATATTTTCAGTTTTTTTTTTTTTTTTTTTTCGAAAAATGTTCCAATTTTTTTCCGAGTTTTATTTTATAAAGCGGTTTTTTTTTCTGAAAAATTTTTAAGTTTTTTTTTTCGAAAATTTTTCTAGGTATCAAGGTAAAATAATGGGATTTTTTGACCCTCCGGGGTCTGGAAGACCCTTTCCCAAAAACCCGACGTCGAGGGTATCACAATAACTTCTTTAAGGAAGTTAAAAAGGGCCTAACGACTGAGAAAATCGACTAAAAATCCGATAAAGTTAAAGATTCTAGCCCACTACAAAGAAAAGACCCGGAAATCAGGAAAAAAAGGTGCTTTCATGGCAGAGAAAAAAATTCGGGAAAAAGTTTTTTTTTTAAGCAAAAAGCCTGTAAAAACCCGAAAGTAAGTGCCCGATGCTCCTTTCTACCTGAAAATTAGGAACTGGCCTAAATGTTTACGTTTTACTAATTTTTCTCATTAATGGTGGTCCCCTATCGAAATAAAACCCTGTCTGCGATCCCGTAAAAATAAATAATTTCTAGGAATAAAAGGCGAACAACTTTCAAGATAATCTGTGGGTGTTTTCGATTATTTTTCTCTCCGTTTTTATTTTTTATACTTTTATTTCGTGTTAATATGAACGGAAAATGATTGATACACTGTCACAGCCCGATCTCGGAATAGGGGTCGTATCGGCACAGGTGTTTTTTTTTTTCGGCCCCTTGCAAAAAAAGCCGATATGATCCTCTATACATTTCTGCTTGAGCGGACCAAAGCCCTAAAAAAATACAAAAAAAATCTATAAACATTTAACTCTTTTTAAAATAAAAATGAAAATTTAAACACACTGAATTTTGCTTTTATCCTTACAGGTTGCCACGAAGGCGGCTTTCGCCATATTGCGCATATCCAGGACCGCTAACCTTAGAAAAATAATGTTAAAACTAATATTTCTTCCTAGGAACTTGAAGCCGAGAAGATGAGTACCCTGCTTGATCCTCTTGAAATTCAAAGTAAAATGAAATTGACAATGAAAAACTGCGCTTTTTGACGTCCCGATTCCATTGAGACATCCAAATTTAATTTTCGTGTCCGCGTAAAATTCAAGGATTGAGGGGATAAAAATGCTATTGCTATCTCCTACCCTGTAATAACATTTTTTTCCCCTTCAACCCCAGAGAAATAAAGTCGCCTCACTTTTTCAATTTCTTCCTTCCTATTTAACTTTGTAACGCTTCGATTTTAATCAAGCTTGTTTGTTTGAGTTAATACACATTTCATTTCCAGAGGTTGTCAAAGGGGGTGTGAGGCGGATAATGGACCCATTGCTTGGTTATGATTAAGCCTAAAAAGGTTCTTAATTATTATAATTAAAGCCCACAAATTGCGTATTTATTCTCGGCATAAGTTGGAAAAGGGAATATGTAGCCACTGCTTAGATAAAACTTATCATAAAGCATACATTATCTTAAATGTGTATGTAAACTTTTCGTCGAGTGCATTATGTCGCATAATGTGATTTTGCCTCCGCGATAAAAAGGAGGCGTAAATTTAATTTTATCCACCCACGGTTTGTACGATCAAAGTTTCCAAAGATTCAATTTTGTCCTTTTGGGGGTCACTTGATCCGAAGTATTGAATTTCTAATTTTCCACGTCTAACACGTTTTAAGTGCCTCCTTGTGTAAACAAGGCTAAATGTAGAATAAAAATTTCAAGTTAAACGTCAAAGTCATCTGATTTTCTTCTTTTTTTTCATTTTCGATTTTAAAGACGTATGTGGGATGGTCATCACCACTAACTTAGAAAGAAAGAAAGTTGTGTTGTGTGCGATGTATTTGACTCTGATGATAATTTTGATCATATGTTGTATACCCACATCCCCCCACCCACGGAGAAAAGAAGGGTGAAGGTTGAAATGCTGTGTGTCGAGCGATGATGAGTCGAAGATGCATGTACGGATGGTGGAACGAGAACTGTCTAGCTGGGACGTGAGTGTCGCAGATGTGAGAAGTTCGTTCCAAAGTTGATGTTCCACCAATTCTGCGGGTTGATAAGGTGCGGAACTGCTGACGAGTTGAGGGAATTGCTGGCGCCGTCGATGGGTGATCAAGAAGTGCCGGAAGCTATTCTCGTTCTGTGTTTGTATGTTGAGAGAGTGTAAATAAGTACCTTGTTGTTGTTGTTTCATCGCTATGTTCGTGATCGGGTTCGTCGTGGATCACAATTGTGGGATGGTTATCACCACAAATTTAGAAAGAAAGAAGTTGTGTTGTGTGTGATGTATTTGACTCTGATGATCGTTTTGATCATATGTTGTGTACCCACACGTATGTACCTACCTACTTTGATTTCATGGCTAAAACTATAGCATCCAGCTGTGAAGAAGTAATGGTCTTCAAGTAAAGATTGAAGCGTAAATATTTCTTATGAAATAAATTGTATGACTGATTCGAATGAATTATATTTCATAACTGAACTTTTTTAATTGAATTGTGGGTACCACACATATTATGATCTAAATATCAATCAGAGTCTAATAAATCACATCACACACAACACATCTCATTAGTGGTGATGAATCATCCCACGATTGGTACCCACGACGAACACAGCGATGAAACAACAGCAAACACAACAAGGTAAGCTCTCTCAACATACAAACACAGAACGAGAATAGCTTCCGGCACGTCTTGATCGCCTATCGACAAGCCATTCTTCTCGAGCAGTTCGCACCTCTTCAACCCGCTGAATTGTTGGAACCTCGGAACGAACTTCTCGACATCTGCGACATTCACGTCACAGCTCGACAGTTCGCGTTCCAGCATCGCACACGCATCTTCGACAATCATTGCTCGACACACAGTACCTCAGACCTTCACCCTTCTTTTCTCCGCGGGGGGGGTGTGGGTACCACAACATATGATCTAAATATCATCAGTTTGATAAATCACATCACACACAACTCATCTCTTTCGATCCTGAATTAGTGGTGATGAATCATCCCACAGAATCATATGAGGCTCCGGGTACAAAGGGCGAACTCGACAAAACGTAGTTGCGAGATATTCGCATTTTAAAGTTTCGGTTTTTCCGTATTTAAAGGGGAAAAAATGGCGAACTCAACATAAAAATTATATGGGTGTATTCACCAAGAGGTCTAGAATCTGAAAATGAAAAAAAAAAAAAAATGGAGGACCCTACCCCAAAAACCCGACGTCGAGGGTATCACAATAACTTCTTTAAGGAAGTTGATTTGTCCGATGTCGAGTTCGCCCTTCGTACCCGGAGCGCCTCATATGTTTTAGTCGCTACCACTACAACTGACCAGAATTTACTCTTATTTTACTTTGTATTTTATTTCGTAGTTATTATTTTACTTTACAATTTAGGAAATTTATAAATTATTAAAATTTTAAAAAATCCTTCTACACAACCCCGAACTCTCCATATCGTAAAGGCCCCGGTTTAAATTTATTTTCGGGAAATTTTAGGATTGGGAAATAAATTAAAGTTAACACTCCCTACTAATGGAACATTAGAATTAGTATTCGACTTATTAGAAACTTCATGTCGTGACGGGTCTTGTTACAATGGAAATTCAAAATAGGTAGTGGCAGGTGGTTAACTAATATCAAACTTCTAACTAATATGAACAACAAACAATATAAACGAACAGTCGATTAGATCCACCAAAATGAAACAACCATTTTAAAAAAATAAGATAGCTCAAGCCTAGGGCCTTCCCGTATTTCTCCAGTGCTTGCCTGACAAAAAAAAAATCCCTATATATTTTTCAAAAAATAATATACAAAGAATGAATTATCATAATCTTATTCTATTCAGAATATCTTTTGAAACGTGATATAAATATTTTATATTTTCTACTTCCAAATCCAAAATCTCTTCCCCTAGAGTTTACTATATGCTGTAAATGTTAACGTTTTAGTCAGTTTTTTGGTCGACTAGTTTTAGCTATAGCAGGTACACCAACAGAACATTAATCCTGAAACTTTTCCCCCCTCTGTAGTCGCTTACTAAATTTTATATGATTTTCAGGGTTGAATTCAAACAAGGAATTGTTAATATCCACGATCTAAGAGACTTTCTTAGTCCGCTGTATAATTATGATAATACGAGCATATTAGACTACAAAATACAAAAGACTTTAAAATCTGCCCCGGGGGTTAGAAAAAATTCGTTTATTTTTCTAACTATAATTCAGTACCAGCATAACAATTAGGCCCAAGATTGCGGTTTAGAAGATGAATTATTATCAAAGGAAGTCACCGTGCTGCCACCTCTTCGACCGACTTAAAAGCAATCCACAGGTGGTATATTTATAATGCGAATTAAAAAAACCCGACGTGGAGGGAATCACAATTAAGGAAGCATCGCTTTGGGTCATTGATTTTTTAAAAAAAAAACAAAAAAAAAAAATACATATAATTAATGACATAAGGCAGAGAAAAAAAATCGCCTTGGACGGACAGCCGGTACACTGGACAAAGTTGTGGCCGATGATCCCGATTTGTCTCTTGATTTTGACATAATAAAGGCAGTTTTGATGAGGTTAAAATGCTCGAAAATCGGAGGATTTTCCGGAACACTTGTTTTGTTTAATTTTCTCTTAATTTAATAATTAAATGTTAATCCGTTTTCAAGAAAAAAAACTTATTTATTTATTTTTTGCCTAACAAAATTTAAAAGTATAAGTTCAAGTAGGTGCTGATATCTGAACTTTACTTTCGTTATTCTTCATCCTAATTCGAGGAAAAGCCACTGGATGGTTCTTAAATCGCGAATCATCCCTTTAAAATATTTACCTACTAGTAGGTACTTATTAAATTAAATAATTCATCTAAATAAAATCGTGGGTGTTTAATTTAGTTAAAAATTTAATGAAATTGTCTTTTCATAATTCTTAAAAATGAGAATTGTAGGGAGGAAAGGCAGGGGGTTGCAGAGGTTAAAAATTTGATCTGTTTTTTATGTTGATTTTTTCTTGTTTAAGGGTAAAATGATTAGTTGATACATAATTATTTAAGGTATTTTTGGATGATCGTTCTCGTGGCGTGGGCGGACATCAACAAGTAGTTAAATGGATCAATAAATTGTTGGGCCTCGATGATGACGTCACGGGCCCTTGCGAGAGTTTTAGTTGAACCGTTCGGTCAGAAGGGGCGCTAGAGCCCGTCGAGAGAGGAACGGCGAACCCCCCCGGACACATTTCCACGGTTAAATACCCCTAAACTCATTTCTTTTTACCGTTTTCCTAACGTTTTCTCGACCTGAAAAGAGCCGACGATAAAGGATTCCAATGTGGTGATAGGGGCGGAGCCCCCACCACGACCTACCTGAAACGCCCTGAGGACTAAGTCGTCAGGTATATTTCAAATTAAAAACACACCATATGTTTACTTTGAAATGCCTATCATATCGAATGCTATCATTGTCATCCCATACAAACATCATTATTTAAGCATGTAAATAAGTCTCAGCTCGTTTCACGTCTTATCCTCACCTTCTGCGCATATTCATCTTCATAATTATTTATTTTGAATATTTATGTTTCGCTAATAATAATTTATTTGAGATTGGTCAGGAAATTTATTTTGTAATAAAAATTAATAAAAAATGTAAACAAAGAAATAGGTCTACTAGTCATTGAGATAAGTAAAATTAAAAAAAAATTATTGATTTCTAAATGTGAAAAAAAAAATTAATTACGATTTTTCTACTTCATCAAAAATGAATTTATGTCATACCCTACGTAGGCAGTTTTCAGAAGCGGTTCTTTTAGGCCTCGTGGGGTCAATATGACCAGTATTTGAACTGTCTGTCTGTGGCGCCGGCCGGAAGTGCGCCGCTATTTTATTTCTCTTTAAGTGCATCACGGCCGCAATTTAACCAAAAAATTTTTCGACGGATCTCCCTTTCGCAATTAACTTAAAAAATGACAAAGTTTTTTTTTATTCGCACAAATGGCGTAGATCTGTCTAGTTTTCCGCCCTATTTTGTAACTTCCCGACCTCTTCTGTTTTGAGACCTTCATTTTTACATCGGTTTTTGTATTTTTAGAATTACATCGGCGTATGAATATTTACAATTAATCAATTTTACTCTAGGCATCCAATATCCCAAATGACATTTTTATGAAACGATAAATTTTTTATGAAGGGGTGTCTTGGGTGTCCCATTTGATTTGTTGACCCTAATCTAATTTGCTTTTTTCCCCCATTATAAACTAATGATAAAGAATAGGCGTACATGAAGAAAACAAGTTTTAGATTTCTTCATTAAAATAATTGAGAAGTTTGTGAGAAGAGTGTTCGCTCCACACCCGTGGATGATAAAATCCATCGTTATCTTTGTAATTTTAGACACCAAATCGATTAAGATGGTCAAAATCAATTTTTTTAAATTCATATGTGAAGCATTTTATAAGGAGAAAAGGCCTTTAATTAATTTATAAATAAAACAACAAAAAATGGTCCCTAAACAACGCAAAAGTCACACGCGATATTTTTATGATTTTATGTTTATTTAATAAATAATAACTTCTAAATTTTAATAAAACTTCAAGTTTTATGTAATTTTTATCTATTTTTGAAGATAAACTCATTGAAAATTGTGAACGTTCATGCGATACTCTCGTTTAGTTTGCTAAATTATTTTTTTTTTGTTCAAATTATCAGAGTTTTGTGTAGAAAAGGGCTTAGTTTTGAGATAAGGCATTATCATAGAATCCAAATATCAAGGTTTTTAATGAAAAAAAGGGGAGCTTTTCGCCAAAAGAAGAAAATAGTGAGAGGAGATTCAGCAATTTTGTTTTTACCCCCGGAGAAAGGTCCTTTGTCTCTCTTTTCTTTCTGTTTTTCTCGTTTCCTTTTTTTGTTTCCTTCCTTTTCTTTGAAAATGAAAAAAAAATTACAATGCAAATAAAAATTTTTTGGGGTTTTAATGAAAATTAGTAAAGCATCTAAAAATAGTCTTGGATCAATAAGGTCCATGAAGAAAAAAAAATTACGTATTAGTGTGGGTAATTATCAAAAAAAAACTCTTAATTTTTTTTTCTGAATATTCAGAAAGCTCATTTTTCTTGAAAGATAAAGCCCCTTATTTTTCAAGCACCTCTGACATAAGAGGCCTTCAATCTCGATTTCCCGTCATTTATCAGTTACGTCACTTGTTTTTTTAACGTAATTTTTAGGTTAGCTTCCTTAGTTTTTAATTTTTGAACTTCAAAATAATTGTCGAATAACACTTGAATTGTTTAAGGGTGAAGTGTTTTTTAAAAAAAAGAGTTTCCCGAAAACAATGGAGCACTCAAGGAAGGTTACTGTACAAAAGACATGAGATCCAGCCTCCGGGACACTAAAAGTTTTTTTTGGATCAAAGTGACCTTACATAAAATGTTACTTTTAAAAAAAATGTATTAAACTTTTTTTTTGTAGCACACCTAAAGCTTTTTTGCCTGGTCCTGTTTATTCTCGGAGGTCCAGGGTTCGAATCCCCTGGTTGTGTAGAGGATTTGGAATAAATTGTAGGAATTTTCCTTCTTTACAGACCGTAATTTATGCCAATCCTTAGAAGTCAGAAAAAAGGCGAAAGCCACCTGCCCCCGTTAACAAAAATACCTAATATTGATGTTTTTTGTACGAAAAAAAATTGCGAAATGACAAATAAACGGTTTGTTTGAAAGGTCGAGAGAGTTTTCGGATAAAAAAGGATAAAAATCGATGTCCGAGGTTAAACTTCCATCACCTTTTATTATCGGTCTTTCAAAATGTTACAGAGCCCTATTTTCGTGTAAACATAGCGTAAAACCCTTTTATATACCTGACAGATCCTGTCTTTTAGCCTTTGTTAAATATTTTCTACAGAGAAGGATCACCGAAAAATTCTTAACTCATTAAAAACTTTAAAAATCAAATTTTTATGACTAATGATAGAGAATAATTTTGTTTTATGTGTTTTCTCCATATGCGAATGTGCGTGGTCGTGTTCTGAATAGATAAACTGAATGTATGGACTTCAGGGAGGAGTCGGGACAGTTAACTACCAGAGTATTGACTTAAACTTCCTCAAAGAAAGTTACTGTATTACCCACGAACTAAAACTTTTAGAAATAGGTCTGGGGACACAGATCCAAATTTTAACAATTTGGGCGAGAGGTTCTAGGGACTTTCTTTTATTATCTGTAGTATTACTTCGATTTTAGAGGGAAAAACAAGGAAAGGATTTAGGCTATTTAGGAGGAAATTTGTATAATACTAAGGTCGCCTTTTTTATTCACTTATTAAGGGGTTTCGTCAGGATTTTATCTAATATATACATTTTTTTTCAGACATGTACTTGAGGTTCGTTGACCTTTTGATCATAGCAGTTGCCATTGTATCTGTTGGAGCGACTGGCTATATCGGTAAGTTTCTGTGTTATTCTTTTAATATAAACAAGAGGAAAAACCGTCGTTTTATAAAGCATCGAAAACTTAAACAGAAGTTCCAAAAACTAAAATAAAAAGCTTCTATCTACCGTAGAGGGAAGCGAATTAGACAAGGTTGACCGTAAACCTGTTGTTGACATACGGTTGACCTGCCGTGACCTGATGAGAGTACGGGATGAGGTTAATGTGTAAGCAATATTTCAAAGTCAGAAATCCTACTATAAATTCTTCCCTAAAAAAAATGGAAACTTTAAAATGCAACGCAATTAACGTACTCAAATATTGTATTTTGTATTCGAGGCTTGTATCCTAATGCGCAATTAAAAAATGCTTTACAAAGTAGGTGTTTTTTT
>JACGAQ010001809.1:0-51289 GCA_014119065.1 Orius insidiosus | reverse complement strand
TGCCACGGCAATATGGCGAGAGCCCCCGCCTGGGTCCCCCCCCCCCCCCCCCTTGGCCCGAACGGCTAAACGAAAAAGAAGAAGAATGGATTAACAATGAGGAAAAGGCCTCTTGCTCATCTAAACCTATTCTTCTTTCTTAAAAAAAAAAGTCAATTTTTTCCTACTATTGATTAGAAGGCGTTTTTGCTAGATTTTCCCGATAGCATTATAATTAGAATTTGATCCTTCTTTTTCACGATTTAAACGTCGGTATTTAAAAAAAAACATTTTTAATGAATTTTGGGCGTTTTTTGTTTTTTTTAACGCCCTCTGAAGGGATTTTTGGAGTGTTCTCCTTGTTCTCAACTTTCCCAAAGAGAAGTCACTGTATTACCCTCAAAGTCAGTTTTTGGGTGATGGGGGGGGGGGGCTATCAGACCCCTTAGATTGTGAACTTAACTATGAGGTTGTCTGTGGTGCCGCCGTCCGTCCGTCAACTTTTTCCGGGGCGCAATTTTCTCCTATTTTTACCTAAACAGAATCTTCCTTTCGCAGTTTTGTATTTGAAATGTCGTTTTTTTTTTGTGACTTGAAGCCCTTTTTTAACAAGATTTCGGATTCTTTTCTCAAGTTAATTTTTTTGGCCAAGAAACTCCATTCTGACGGTAAGACGTTTTCCTCGTTTTTTTTTTTTTTTTTTTTTTTTTTTTTTTTTAAGTTTCTTTTTTAAGTGTTTTTCTAAAGGGTTCATATTTATTTCCCTTATTCCTTTCTTTAGGACATTTTCCTCGTTATTTTGTACTAAAAACTCCTCCTTTTGCAGAATAATTGTTTATGTCTTTAAACGTATTTTTATAATGAATCTATTTTTTCCTCATCTTTTTGATCCTCAAAATTGCTAAGGAAGGTCTGAAAGTTAAAAAAAATCCCCCAATTGTTTTTCCCCTTAGAGTTCATTTTGAACCTTCAAATTTAACGAGTTTCCAACATTCAAATGAGATTTTGTTTTTTCTGTGCCAATAGAGCAAAAACAACAGGTTTTTAGTGAATAAAACGGCAGACGTTTTATTCACGGGTTCTTGCCCTCTCGGGAGACCCTCCTGAGGGTGCCCCAGAACGGCCCCGAACGGTTCCTCCGCCTCCGCGAATAATTAACAATAAAAACACCCCCGCGTTTGACCCAACGGATTAAAAAAAAACGTTAAACAAAAAAAATTATAAAAGAAAACCATCTCACCTAAGACTGTCATTTGCATTTTAATTGCTACTTTCACACTAAATCTTATCTGAGAGGAACTAAATCTCATGAGAGGACCTCAGTTATGAGTGGAGGCGGGTTGAAGTAGGACACCCGTTTCAAAACTTCTCTCGCAATATCTTTTCGGCATTTTATTTTTCTTCACAATAATAACTTCAATCATTAAAAATAAAAAATGTTTTACATCAAGAGAAAAACATTTTTCCACCATCTTCATCATTAAAACAAACTTTAAAGGCTCAATTTTCATATATTTTTAAGTCGAAAAGTTTTCTGGAAAAAATAAAGCATTCGACAACATTGTTTTGGCGATAAGAAAGTGGAGAGTTGTTTGAACTTCGCCGGCTGACAATCCTAATTATAACACTTAGATTGCCTCATAATAGAAAAATCTTCCCAAGCTTTTATAAAAGAGTTAAACAACTAATGACCATAATTTATCATGGTCAAGATAACGTCCTGTGTGAAATCTGTTAAAAAGTTCGTAAAAGGTATTTTATCTCGATATTATTTTAAAAGCTACAATCGTTTATCTTCAAGTTGGTTTGCCTTTTAACTTTCTCAAAAAGAATTTATTGAAATACCCTCCATGTCCGGTTTTTGGGAGGGTCTTCGCCCAGGCCACACGGAAGGGCCGAGAACACCCCTGCCTACTTTTACGAGGCAATTTTTTTTTAATTCTGATCAATGCATTTTTCGTCCTTTGTAAAAGGATTACAACGAAACTATTCATCGGATTTTCTTATATATATATTTTTGTAAAGAGCTCGTCAAAGCCTACAAATGACTAGCGGTTTTTTTGGAAAAAATTTTCAGTCGAAAAGTAAGTTTTCCATTTTCCAAGGAAAAGATTTCGGGAAAAACTGTTCCCAAGACCGCATAGACATTCCCAAACTAACGAGAACTAGCTTTTGTAAAAATTTTCCGACGATTTTTAATGCTCAAATAGGAAAGTACTTTTAGGGGCGATCTCTTTTTTTTAATCAAAATGCTCGGGCGGTATGATTTGGTGAAACTTTAATAGTACGTAAGTAGCGCCTTAAACAAACTTTAGACGGGCAGATCTCCGCCGTTTTTGCGAATATAAAAAAGCTCTCGATATTTTGAAGATAAGGCGTCAAATATCAGAGAAAAATGGGACAAAATGAAAGGGGGGGGGGGGATTTATGATGAATAAGTTAACAAGCGTAAACAGACAGAGTTCGGAACTCTCACTCATCTCAATTAAAACCGGACGAAGTTGGCCGCCATTCAGTAAATTTTTAATACTGTTGAAACTCGAGCGAAAATCCTTTTTAATTAACATTGTTTTACTTTTCTTCTTCCCCTTTTTTCCATTGAGTGGCTTTCTAGGGTGACTTAATAGACCTTTTTTCCCCCAGTTTAGTTCAAAGATGTTGAAGAAAATTTGAAAAAAATAAAAAGTGAAGTAGCAAGAAAAAGAGAAATGGTGATTTTTAGTGTTGGGTGAAGTAAAAAATTCCATTTCAATACATTTTTTAAACATAAAAACTCCTATAAAACTCGGACGTAAATTTCAAATTAACGATCTAGACGATCTCAAATCGAAAAATTCCTCGCATAAAACATTCAACGGGTCTATAAAAGATCGAACTGCAGGTTTGATAGGGCTTTAAAAATTTTCAGATATGCACTGGGTTTTGTCGTTTGGGATTTAAAGATTCTCCAGGGCGAAGTACTCACATGCAAGAACCGGTTTTACGTTGAGAAACGTTTATTAGGAAGGAATGTCAACCGGTGGTTTCCTTTGTCGGACCCTCTCACAGCCAGTCTCAGGTTCAGGTAATTTAAACTTCGGACTGCAAATTGTAATAGAGCTTTATTTTCAATGGTTTCAAGCATTACATTAATATTTCCTTCTATTAAAGTACTTGTCTGGAGCAGGCACCGACAGGAATTTTCTCAAAGAGAAGGAATAAGGATTGCGGAGGGATGCCCGTTCGACCGTGGTGAACGTCTCTCTTTTCTCCCTGCCATGGAAGAAAAAAAAGTGCATACTCCTTAAATTTCTAGCTTCTCAAAAAGCAATTTGGGCCGTGAAGTATGAAAAATGCTACGTCCTGCAGGCCGGAACCGCAGAAAAAGTTAAGTCGATAGAGTAAATCAATTCGGCTCTACAGGGTCTTCCTGATCTTTCCCAAAACCCGATTAGTGAGGGTAAACTAATAACTTCTAAATGGGGCTCTCCAGTTCTACATATTATAGGAAAATAGCGTATTTTAGATGCCTTTCTGTAAATTAGAGTTATGAAACATAGAGGGCTTTGAAGAGGTGAATGGGCTTGACGTTTTCACCCTCTCAATCCTCACCCTTCACCCCCAACTACGGTTTTAACTTTAAAGTTGATGAAGTCGCTAACGAGTTACACCGGATGGAAACTGTAGAATTCCGCGCTACATCGGCCTGCATCGATGATTAAAGGGCTTCCCCTATCGACAGGGCTGTAAATACTCCAGGGTAAAATGTTTTTTTGAAAAATTCTGATTATAGTCTGATAATTAGTTATATTTATATTTATAGATTGATTTATGTTTATATATTTATATTAGTTTATTATATTTATTTATCTAATTATATCACTTATATACATAATAACTGCTCTAGTCAAAGGACTCGCTTCTCCTGTTATATATTGTGATTACATAACTTAAATTTTTATGTTGCTTACCTATTAATTGTGCTACTTCTATTGTGATTGTTGCATGTTCTATATTATTATATTTTTGTTCGCCTGTTAATTTATTGTCAATTTTCTTTCATATTATGTACCTAAATATTGCTTGTCGACTTGTCATATACAAACTGTGATAATTGTGATAGTACTTATATAAAATTTTGTCTGATGTACAGTTTTTATAATTGGCTGCCGCTGTGAAAATTGTACGTGAAAAAAATAAAGCAAATTAAATTAAAAAAATAAATTAATTTCGAATGGCAAATACTTAGCTTTTATCACCGTTTTGCCATCTCCTATCTATATAGGCCGAGAAAACATGTCTTTTCGCCTTCTTTTCAGAAGCTTTCCTCATTTCTCTTCGAACTTCAATAGATTTTCTGAGATTGCTACAGGTAGATTTCTTTTAAACAATTTCGTTAAATTATTTTAAAAATTAGAAACAATTTACTTGGATTTTGTTGGAAAAGAGGGATGGAAGGCGTAAACGAATTAGCTGAGTTGGTTCCCCTCTAAAATTACATTGCGACAGTTATTCCTCTTCCGAAATTGATTTAATCCAGGCACTTCTCAAAATTGTTTTTGTAGACTGGAATCCGTTTAAGCACCCATACTAGTTGCAGAAGTTAAGAAAATTTATGATCAGTTTTTACGGTGCGAAAAGACATCTTAGGACGAAGACATTAACTTCCTTTAAGAAGTTATTGTTTTACCCTCATATGTCAGGTTTTGTCAAGGCTAGATCTAGAACTTTTTTTTTACTTTCGCTTTTTAAAATCGCAATGAGAAACTGAGAAATGCGAGCATTTCATTGTTTTTAATCTAAATACTTGGGAAAGCGTAGACGCATTTATTTTAATCCTACATACTAATTTAAAAACAATTAAATCTTTTCCGCCGTATATTCTTTCCAGGAGAGGAGCGAGAAACAAAAAACTCTCCTTAATGACGAACGAATGGGCTTCCGTGGCGAAAGTAATCAGCGATACGTGAGCTCCCACGTACTTCTGTTGGCAAACAGAGCAAATGATAAACATGAGACCAAAAGTGATTCAGAATAGAGAAAACTGCGTCATTTCTCACAATCATGTAAAAATATATTTTTTGGGAGGTTTTTTGTATGAAAGAATTTTTTTTTTCTGTCTCTTTTTTACCGAGAGGGGACCATATAAACCGAATTTTATCTCCGCTCCTGTCGTTTCACTTGTCAACGGGTTTCGCTTGTTGGTTTGTCAGCTTTGTAAACTTTTCGGCTCTGACCCACTCGCGAAGGCTGCCCATCGACCAGTCAAATCAAAAAAACAAAACTGACTAGATAGAAAACTTGACAAGTTCGCTGGTAAAAAATAACGCTTATTCTAAAACAAATGCGCACCTTTCGCCCTAAGAGCAACAGCTAAGTATTAGAGGCCTACCTAGGTTATTTTTATAATCCCAAAAATGTAGAAAAAAGTACTGATTTGAGGAGCTTCCAACGAAAACTTCCTTAAAGAGAAGTAACAATATAGGAGGGGGAAGTATATGGGAGGGGGAAGTAAATAGGAGGGAAGTATAACGGAGGGAGAAGTATATGGGAGGGGAAGTATGTGGAAGTGGAAATATATGGGAGTGGAAGTATAACAGAGGGGAAGTATATGGGAGGGGAAGTATACAGGGTGTCCGGAAACACATGGCAAGCGTCTGGGAGAGCGTTAAAAAGTGGTTTTACGAAAAAAAGTTAAATGTAAACCCCCCTTAATTTAAATCAAAGAATTTGATGGTGTAGTTTAAAATCCGCCTGGATATACAGGGTGTCCCAGACACAACCTAACTTCGTTATTTCTAATGAGAACCCTATTTTTTATTTCAGATTCGTAATCTACGCAAAATTTCAAGTAGATTTAAGTACTCATATGACGATTTTGGACAACTTTTAAAAATGACAAAATTTAGCGTTTTTTGCGCTAAAATCCGTTAAAATTGACCTAGGAGACTCGTTTTTTTTTTAATTCCACTTATTTTTTCCCGAAGAATCCAACTGTCTCAAATTTGAGCATCTTCGCATTCTGCATCACGAGATTCGTCGCTAATGGCCTTTTTTCAAGTTTAACTCCAAATTCCATACTTCAAAAATGGAAATTAGCGATTTGTTGACGGAATTTTAATTTTTGATGCATAAACACAAAAGACGCTGTAGCTCTTTCAAAATTTGTGGTCCGAAAGAAAAATTCCTTTCAACAAGTGCTAATTTTCATTTCTGAACTAAAAATTTGGGTTCTAACTTGAAAAAAGGCCATTAGCGACGAAATCTCGTGATGCAGAATGCGAAGATGCTCAAATTTGAGACAGTTGGATTCTTCGGGAAAAAATAAGTGGAATTAAAAAAAAACGAGTCTCCTAGGTTAATTTTAACGGATTTTAGCGCAAAAAACGCTAAATTTTGACATTTTTTAAAAGTTGTCCAAAATCGTCATATGAGTACTTAAATCTACTTGAATTTTGCGTAGATTACGAATCTGAAATAAAAAATAGGGGTTCTCATTAGAAATAACGAAGTTAGGTTGTGTCTGGGACACCCTGTATATCCAGGCGGATTTTAAACTACACCATCAAATTCTTTGATTTAAATTAAGGGGGTTTACTTTTAACTTTTTTTCGTAAAACCACTTTTTAACGCTCTCCCAGACGCTTGCCATGTGTTTCCGGACACCCTGTATAGGGGAAGAATAACGGAGGGGACGTAAAACGGAGGGGAAGTATAAGGGAACGAAAGTAAAACGAAGGGAGGGAAATATAAAGGAGGGGGAAGTATAAAGGAGGGAAAGAATAAGGGAGGGGGAAGTTTTATTTTATTTTTTCGAAAATTTTTTAGTGTCAAGGTAGAAATAATGGGCTCTTTAGCCTAGGGATGTGCCTCTCGTAATGGGTAGAAGTATGAAATTTCTCCCTACTAAAAAAAAAAGTGGCAATTTTTTTTTGCACCAAAAATTCTTAAAAATATAAGGAGTAATTGGTGAAAATTTGGTGAAAATCGGACGAATCGTTCGGCCGCAGCGAATTTTTAAAATTTCAAACAGACATATCTCCGCCATTTTTTCGAAATTCAAAAATCGCCCTCGTTGCATTTTCTTCACCGGCTAAAGAAATTTGTGTGAAAATTTGGTGAAAATCGGTTGAAAACTGTGGCCGTAAAGTGTTCCGGAAAAAAATGCTACGGCCGGCCGGCCGGAACCACGGACAAAGTTGAGATCGGTAAAGATCAATATTCGATTTGACCTCCGGGGTCTGGAAGACCCTCCCCAAAAACCCGACGTGGAGGGTATCACAATAACTTTTTAAGGAAGTTAAAATTCAACAGAATCTTGGAATTGAACCCGGGTCTTTTAAATTGCTCAAAAACTTAAGATTTGAGCAGAAAAAAATTACCACTTTCTGGGTATCGAACCCATGCCTTCTCGATTACTCGGCCAAGAGTGACAAAAAAATTCCGTACTAAAACAAATGAGATCGGTAAAGATCGATTTGACCCTCCGGGGTCGGGAAGACCCCTCCCCAAAAACCCGACGTGGAGGGTATCACAATAACTTCTTTAAGGAAGTTAAAATACATTGTGCCAGGTGGAAGAGATCTCATTAGTAATTTAGAGCCTCTGGGTTCGCATCCCTGTGGGTAGGAATTTTTTTTCTTCCAAACTTTACGAATTTTGATTTATAAATATATAAATTTTTTCTTTAAAATATGGCTAAGTAGTAAAAATAACAAGAAAAAAATAATATCGCGAGAAATATGTCCACCTTTTTTCATTATTCACCGGATGAAAAATGTGTTATGATTCCGCATCTTTAGAAAGTTTCTCTCCGCCTTCAATATTATTTTATTCACGTTTTTGTATTTTGAACCCCAGTTTTATTACGTATAAAATTTCGTGGTCGAACGTGGCGGGGGTGGAGTGACAAAGGTCAGGATCGAGGGAAGGGGAGGTCGGTTAATTCGTGACGTCAATTCGCACAGACTCAAGGGTCACTGCCCTACTAAAGGCATCTCATCCAGAAAGAATAGGAGGAATCCTTCCCTCGTAAATTCTTAAGTGTCGAAAAGTCTCAAGACGTAAACAATCGAGATTACTTTTATTCCCATCGAAAGTTAAAAAAGGCGGACGGATATTAAAATTCAAAGTGCGTCCCCTGACATTTTTTTCGAAAAGAATTTTGAAGTAACTTTATTTTGAAAAAAATATTTAAGTTAATAAATAATTTATCAGTTTCCAAACAAAAGGTTTCATCTCCATAAGATTTCTACCTTCATTTTTTACGCCGGATTCTTTCCCCGATACTTAAACGCCGGGCTCGAAGGACTTGATGGTTTAGCATTTCATCCAAAACAAGGGGTCTATTTTGTATTCATCGATTAGCGATTGTTTAGCATCAACATGGCTCTTAGTTACATCAGCTTTTGTCTCTCATGGCTTAATGACTTGGCTTACTCGGTGGCTTGTTCAAAAGGTGAGCTTTGTGTTTTACTCCAAACCCAATTATCTCGTTAGTCATCGGATGTAATCACCCTTTCTTACAAAGCTTAATGTTAACAACGTTCCTCCGCCTAATTAGTAAATGAAAAAATATGGGTTTCTTTTTCATACTCTGGTTATTTTTAGGATTTTGCAGTTTTTTTTCTTTTCCATTCTAGGACAGACATATTTCCACATTTTCACTCCCACGGAGTCGTCACCGCGAGCCAATTTATGCTTACCGTCGGGGAGCGAGAGAAAAAAAAAGAATTAACAACACTGGAGGCGAAAATAGAACCCTCTGCCATAAAACGGAATAATTTATTACTGAAAACCTCTGTATTTTTGAAAAATAACTACAAGCACAAATTGCACCTACGTTTTAAAAATAAATTATTTTCAGGTACATTTAAACTCGTTTTTGTAAAACTCTCCATGGTTTTTGGGAGAGGACCTTCCATTTCATTACATGTAGTTTTACTATTTAAATATTCATTAAAAAAAAAAACCTGAAGGAATAAGAAGAAAATACAGTATCCTGATGAACCTAAACAAAAAATTAATGAAACCTCTCTAGTTTCTTCCTTTCTTTCAGTCCTCAAGTCGTTAAAGACTGAAAAAAAATCTGATCTTGATTGAACGAAATCAATTACAAAAATTGATGATTGAAAAAAACCTTAATCTACTTCATTATAAAAAATAAAACATTACCGTAATCCAGTGGAAAAGTGTCTGAAAAATATAAGAAAATCTACGTACTTACCGATGGCTGAGGATGAATTATTTTCGGAATACTAACCGTTGGTGGCACGTTGCCCTTTCATTCTTCTGGCTACGGAAGGGCTGAGGGGAACCTGAGGTATCCGCGTGCTTAAAAGTGGAGATGGAAGACGTCGACTTAACGGATTGCAGTGTCTACCTTCGACCATGCTGTCGATCGACGATGATCTCGGTATGCCACCTTCTTCTTCAGGATAACGACTAAAAGAAAATTAAAAATTAAAAATCTTGTCCCTGAAATCTCTCAGCCAAGAAATTGCGATCTTTTGACCGAGAAATCGCTTTTTATAGGATTTTAAGTCGATTATTTGTACATTGCTTTCAGGAGTTAACCAAGTGTCAACTTGACCTCTTCCCAACAAGATTAACGATAATCTTCTTATAAACCTTTCATGGAGAACGGCAAAAAAAGAAGCTCTATGCATCAGATATGCAATTAAACGGTCGGACGAACATTGGAACTGCGCCGCGTTTGTCTCAATAGAGATTAAACCGCATAACGGGGGCGCCTTGCATAATAGAGCCTCTCATCGGTTATTGTGTCGGCGGTCTCACAAAACGGGCCGCCTGGTAAATTCTATTTCACGTAAAATTATTCAAATTATCTAGGGAAATTTGAATACTTTAGGTGAATAATTGATAAGAATTTTTAATAAATAGTTTTTTAAATTGCCCTCAAAAACCTAATATGAATCGTAAGATCACAGAAATACTAAAAAAAAAGTTGATTATTGCCCTTCTTTTGGGAGTTTTTGGCTTCATTGAGCTTTCGAGAATTTTTAGCCCTTCCTGTATATAATTGATTTTTAAAAAAATGTCAAAAACTTCTGCTTTAAAATAATTAATTTTCCATCCATAATATGCATTTGTATAAAAATTATAACGAGGACACGCGATAGGGGGATTTAGGCTAAAGCCCTGACTTCAATCACGGAATTAATTCTGTCATTCGATTAGCTTAAAATCGTTTTTGAATCTCCCGACTCAATTGTCATGGAAGTACAAAAGCCCGGGGTCATCGTTAATTAACTTTTTTAGTTGAAATATGAGAAAACAAATTTATTTAATTCAACACCCCCTGCTTTTCAAAATTCAACTCTTGTAAACATATTCAAATTATTCAAATATATTCCAGAAGGGGCCTTTATAAATGAATATTAATCCGTCTCGAAGTGGCCACGATTTCTGTTTCCAAACTGTAACAATTGTCTTAAGAAAACGTCTAGAAATAAACAAAATCGAGTTAACAAAATTTGCAACCCGGAAGGGGCGTTTGAGTGGCAACGATTGCAAAAGGGAAGTCCCAATTACTAATTTTCCCAAACACTGAGCAACAAGATGAAAGAGACCGAAATCCAAAAAGGAAATGCGTAATCCCGTTTCAAGATTCGTTTTACCATCATTTCAAAAACTACAAAAATCTAAAATTGTCCACAAATTAATTTAAAAAACACGGAAATCCATAATATTTGGTTAATTTAAGTCAGAAAGTTCCGGCCTAAAACCTTCGAGAGTCTACCAACTTTACAAAAGCCTAGATAAGAACTTTAAATTGGATTCGCCAATACGAGCGGAAAAGATGGTTTCTCCGTATAAAAATCGAATGTTAATTGTAATTGAATTTTTTTTCTCTCAAAGGAAAATGTTTTAAAAAATATTCTACTTCATGGAAGAGGTCAATCATTAACCGATGCTATTCGATAGTCCAATCGGATTTCCTGTGAATATTGAAAAATCAACCGAGTTATATTACATTATTCAAGATATTTTACCGCTTGAATTGTTAATCTGAAAGGCAAATATTTCAACCCAATTGTGTAGTTTGTGAAAAATTTATAATTCAGATGAGCACTGTGAAAATTTTCAGAATATCTTATTAGTTCATTGTTGAAAAAAATAAAAAAATGAAAAACAAAAAAAGGTGCCGACGCGCGGAGGAGCAGATACGGAAGGATTTTCAAGGAATGGAAAAAAGGGCCCCTTAAGAAAATTATTACAAATAAAATATTTCACATTCCTGGAATTTGAACCCCCGACGCCCACATTTGAGGCAAAAACATCATGATTTTATTATCAGGATTTAAAATGAGGTAAATATTCGAATGTCAGGGCAAAAAGAAACATTTTTTTAGAGGATTCTCAAAAAAAAAAAAAAAAAAAAAAAAAAAACACGTTCTCGATATATTATTTCCGAAACAATTTATAACGAAAATCATGTTGCTCACAGATGATCCGATACCTTCTCGAGTGTTAGAAAAATAAAAGGAATAAATATATTTTCTCTCTCTCTTTTTTTTTTTTTTTTTTTTTTACCTTTCCCATGACAGCCTCCTTCCTGAGCAGTCTGAAGGCGGCGATTGGTTTAAAAACCTCGCTAGCTTATGAAGCGTCGGAGTCGAAAGACGTCCATGTGGTAAATTTTCCTTCATTTGCCCACCTCCCGTCTCCGGGGAACTCAGTCTGTGGTGCGCCAAATGTCGGTGAGGGTCTGAAAAAAATTAATATTTTAACTCGTCGAGCACAAATGTTTAAAAAAAATCCAACAGATTTTCAGGAAATGAACGAATTCTTTTTTTATTAAGTTTAAGTATCGATCTTGTCGTTCATTATATCCTGAAAACGTTAATTTTGGATTCTTCTCAACAATTTTATCCTCTCTTAAATATTTACTCACCCAAAGTGTTCGTGTCTGTGAAGGAAAACCTCGGCATTTGCGAACTTTTTTCTTTTGTTCCTGACGGCAATTAAAAAAGAAAGATTAGATCGAAAAACAATATTCTCTTTTTTAAAATAACCAGAAAAAAAAATAGGTCATGCTTTTTATACCTCTTTACGATTAAATCCGGAATGTCGCCTGGTACGAAATATTTCTCTCTAATTACCTCCTTTAATATTTTATAATGAGCAAAAAAGCGTGTAATTTCTAATTTTAGTCTTCTGTGCGCTATTTTAGAGCGGCTAATCTAATAAAATTATTTTAATAATTTAAAATTTTCTGTGCTTTTTGCTATTTAAATTACCTAAAAATGTATTCCATTTGTTATAAATAGCGGAAGGAAATGATACTCCTAAAACACATTTTAAAAAACTTTTTTTTTGTAAATAGAAAAGTCAGAGAGTGTAATAATGTTAAGGGATGAGAAAATTTATTTTCGGGGTAGAAAGACACAGGTAGCCCCTTTTACGTCAGCCTTTTACCTCACTCTTCATTTTTAGGGTTATTCTTTACACTTTATTCTCCTAAGTGCACTTTCCATTATTGTTTTTCCTTTATTAAATTTTTGATAAATAAAATTATCGGATTGGAATATTGATGGGTGAAGGACGTTTAATTGCATTTCTCCTTGCAGTTAGGGCCCGGATGACGCATGAATTAACTTAGCCAAAGGGCCGTGTTTAATGAGAAACGCTTCTATCATGTTTCATATTTACGTAAATACAGGTAATTTCATTGCCATGTAAATTTATCCAAATAGTCGAAGCGTAAACAGATGGGATATTTGTAAAGGAGAAATGTTTGACCTTCCTCAATTTTGATTTGGCCATTAAAACGGTTGTGTCGTTTTCCTTGTTTTTGGACTTTTACCTGCAGGTTTTTATTGTCTCCCTCGAGAAAGAAGCAGTTATTGGTTGGCGTAACGAGTTTAGATAAATGACGTTTTCTTGATGTTTTTCTTTTTTTATTCTTCGAGCCCTTTGGGGTCATAAAGTCGTGAATTCAATAAACGTTATTCTTCTCCGAAAAATAAAAGTGGATTTTGGGTAATTCTGTTTAGAAAAGGTATATTTTACATTCGCAGAACGTGTGCCCACAGAGCACTCCGAAAAGAGAAAAAAGGGCTCAATTTTTAAAAACTGCCTGTAGAGAGTATTTTAGGAAAGCAAAGAAGAGCCTGAAAGCCCATTTTATAAACCTGTCTGTGGAGGGTATCACAATAACTTCATTTAAGTTAAAATAAAAGAAATGTTGGGGTTTGAATATCAATTGTCTTTTTTCTTTTTTTTTTTTAAGAAGAAGAGTAGGTTAACAGATGAGCAATAAGGGCCTTCTTCCTCATTGGTTAATCCATTCTACTTCTTTTTATGGACTAGCTATATGGGCCATTAAGGGGGGGGGGGGGGGAGGACCCCAGGCGGGGACTCTCGCCATATTGTCGTGGCGCTCTATCAGGGCCATTCCAGAGGAGTGGCCTAACCAATTTATCCGCGGATTTTGTGGAAGAATATTTATTTGGACTTGAACTTCCAAACAAAAATCCCTCCACCCAAACTCGGGATCGAACCCCGGTCTCCAATGTTGGAAGTCCAAGACTGAACCTTCCAGCCACAAGGTCGGTTTAAAAAAAAAAAGTTCATACTTAAAAACTTTCTTTAGAGGGTATCGCAACATATTTTTTAGGGAAGTTGAAATTTATGAAGAGCCTGGAAGACCCATATTCGAAAACCGGGCTGGTAACCAACTGGGCCAAATATTTTCATCAACGACCCAAATATATCTAACTGGGCCAACGACTTGACATCCATCATGCCCAACTCGGCCAACCACTCGAAAGCCATAGTTACTAATTCGGCCAAAACTGGTGCCCAAGTCGGCCAAAATTAATACTGTCGTTTTGTAGTGGGATAACAATAAAAAAATTAAAATTAAAACTTTACTTCATATTTTTTTGATAGCTAAGTGCACCTCAGTAAAAATATATACAGATGGATGAGGTGAACTAAAATTTTCTGCGAAGTGCCGGTGGAAGGCTTCACAAGCATTCACAAGCTTGATGTACTTTAAAAATTCCGCTATTCTATCTGTGTGTCTCTCTGTTGGTCTTTGACTCTCTACCTGTTCAAAACATTTTGTCACTTCATTTGGGTGTAAAAAAGTAAACCCGAAGAACAACTTCAGCCACTTTCCTACTGTTGTATCGTTTTATATTCGACTGTCAACCCGAACCTCTGAATTGCACGCCACCAAGCTTGAGTAAATGAACCTGCATCCCACTATAGTAATCAAGTGTGTATTGGCCCAGTTGGATACAATTATTTTAGTGTTCATTGGCCCAGTTAGATACTTATGATTTTGATACAATGTCCCAGTTAAATATGTCCATCGGCGACAATTTTTCTCAGGTAGAAAGGATTGGCCCAGTTGCAAAACTCCCGAAAACCGTCTGTCGAGGGTATCACAATAACTTCATTTAAGTTTAAATCAAAGAAAATGTGACCGATGTGAGGGATCTCGATAAGCCATTTTGTGGAAGTGTGCAAAAGACCCATTTTCAAGAACACATTTTACAAAACCTTCTGTTGAGGGTATCACAAGATCCTCATTTTAACTTCTTAAAAAGGCGCTCTTGTAAAAATTTTCATTTTATACCGAGTTTGAGAACCTTATAAACGGTTTTTACCTTCGGTAAAGAGTTCATCATCGGATTCAGCATTTTTGTTTGGAAAAAAATTATGAAAATAAACATTAGATTTTATTTTCTGTTAAGGTTTCTTGTAGAATATAAAAGGTTGTGTGTTTTCATTGGAGAACCTCACGAAACAAGTTCTTCACAGCAGGAGGTAGAAAGGGAAACGTTATTATTATGATACAAGACGTCAAGTATATTCTAAAGGGTTTTTTCCCTTCCCTTTTTTTCCCCCATAACGTAATATAAAAACCCTGCTTTTACCATAAACCGTTTGCAATAAACCAAAAATCTCCTCCGATCTTGACTTAATGTAATTACCCTTTTATTATCCACTTGTGACGAGTTTACCCATAATCTATAAACTTCAACGGGGAAAAGTTCCTCCCATCAGAGGGTTGACACTAAATTGCAAAAGAGGAGAAATTCAATTTCGAAAAAGTTTTGGGGTTATTTTACGTAAGTTTAGAACAAGAAAGATTAAATTTGCCTTATGAATAACATAATTGTTAATTTAATTAAATTATAAAATAAGGCCTTTTATTGTTGTCTGCGTAGAAAATAGGTCTAATTTGAAGGCTCATGAATTTATATTAGGACTTTAAGTTTAATAGACATACTAATAAAATATCTACGCCATTTTTGCCAATTAAAAAAAATCGTATTTTTCTTCACAGTAGTTTTAAAAATTATAAATGGGATTTTGAGTTATAAAAAAGAGAAAAAATTTTAAAACATTTTTATCTTGAAAAGGTCTTGGATTTTTTTTAAGCCGGGCGTTTCAGGTAGGCACAACACGCAGAGCCGATGTGTAGTGCGTTACATATTTTAAGTTACTCTGTCTGCGGAGAAAATACGGAGAAGTTGCAATAAAAGGGATACAAACATTTTGCTACATGACAGACTGTCACTGTAGGACAATCATAAATAAACCTTCACCTCAAACTGGAGTAGTCTGGAAAATTCAACTTTTGTGAATAAAACAATTTTAAAATTTTCTGTATGAATTTAAAATTTTTCCCCATACCGAAATCGAAAATATTCGTATAAAGATTGATATTTGGGTCAGACACCCCTTGAAAATGCGATGACCTAAAAAAATTCTCTTTGACTTCTGAATTTCACACTTTCATGAAATTTTTCAACGAGGAATCACTTTTTTTTAATCCAGAAAGGAAATAACCACTTTAAACTTTATTGCTAACAATTTTTTCACCGAGTGGGAAGTCTATCTGATCGAGTCAAGAGGAAAGTCAGGAGTAACGAAGGCCTTTTTTTTTTTAAGTGCTCTTTAGCTTCAAAATTTTAACAAAGAAATAGGTCGCAGTTTAAGCAAGTATGATTTTTTTAAAATATCGTCTAGATTGAAAAAATTAAAAAAAAAAGGTCTAAAATTTTTCTCAAAAGGAAGTTATTGTAGTACCATCGACAGACGCTTTATGAAAGTTGGTCACTTTTTTTGTTTTCAACTTAGTAAAAAAAGAACTGATCCGATTTTTGGAGGAGTCTAAGCGTTTTCACAAGAGATCCCCATTTTCACAGAATTTTCAGCAGTTACCCTTCTTTCTGCAGTCACCCCCTGCCGAAAACAAAACGCCATATTTAACAGTTTTCCTCGAAAAAATTTTTTTTTTCATTTTAGAGATGAGGCGCTCCGGGTACGAAGGGCGAACTCAACAAAACGTAGTTTCGAGATATTCGCATTTTAAAGTTTTATGTTACGGGCGAACTCAACAGAAAAGTCATGCCCTGGAAAGGGAAAAGGAGTGGGGGTTGTGGACTAGGATGTGGAGTTCGCCCTTCTTACCCGCTCGGATATCGCATTTAGAGCTTTGCCGCATATCGGTTTTTACGTATTTAAAGGGGAAAAAAGGGCGAACTCAACATAAAAATTATATGGGTGTATTCACCAAGAGGTCTAGAATCTGAAAATGAAAACAAAAAAAATTTGTCCGATGTTCAGTTCGCCCTTCGTACCCGGAGCGCCTCAAATATTCTTCGGTTTTTAACGATGTAACCTGATTTTGTGGATTCTTCCAGGTTTTTTGACCAAAAATTCCATTTTTACAGGTTTTTTTTTTTTTTTTTTTTTTTGCCAAAACTTATCGTTTTTACCCAAATCATGGTAAAAATATACCAAAAATGTATGAAACTAAAATTGTTCTTTTTATTTGCGTGGGTTCTAAGCAGCAATTTATTGTATACGAAATTAGGGATTTAAAAGGGTTCTTAAAGACCGTTATAACCAACGGTGACCTCTATTGTTCGCAAAGGGAATAAAAAATTGATAGTTGGTGATTTTATAACAATGAGGATTCAATCTCGGTGTTGGCAAAAAAATAGTTTAGAATTTCCGGAGATGCCAGATTATTTAGCCATCAGTGAGGCATTATGATAATCCGCGTCATGATAGAATCAAGAGATTAAAATATTTTTAAAAGGTCGACTCGGGGTCGTACGGTGTATCCCACCGTCAAACATGTGGATACGGCTTTTAATTATATATATAAGCCGCAGGAACAATAATGAGAAACATCAATCACCGTGGGCCAAGTTGATGACCTGATACTCCGCAATTTATCTTTTTTTCGAGACGGACAGCAGCGAGCCTTTCGCAGCCTACACACTTTTGTCCCGCTTTGCCTAGCGGACCATTTATTAGCTTTTTTTCGCATTTCGGACTTTGATTGATTTAAAAGAAGGTTTTTTCAAACTCTTTTTCTAGTTCTTTGTTTAAATATTGCTTTTAGATACAGGGAAAATCTTGATAAAGGCTTTGTTTAACGTTTTTACAAAAAGGGGCTGATTAATTGCGTTTTCAAAAGACCTTAACAGGAAACCCGTTTACAAATTGGCGTTTAATAAAAGGTTCGTGTGGGAAGAAAAGGTGTTGACGTAAAGACAATTTTAAGATGAAAAAGAAACATGGTTTCAACTCCAACCAACCTAAAGATCAACAATTAACAGTTCTTTTGAATGTCAAAACGGAAAAAATACATTTTCAATTTTTCCCATTTTGTAGATCAAAACACAGAATTGATAAAACTTCTCTGGATAATAAAAATGAAGGACCCAAAACATTATAATAACAAGAAGCCTTGGAATAGGAAGTTTTCTTACAAAGCACGTAAAGTTGTTTCAACTCCTTATGAGGCTTTAGAAGATTTAAGTCTTGGTTGCTCAGTATGCATACCCGTGGAACATTGTTGGGGGTCAGTCGGCTAACTTCTAACTTTCCAACGACTAACACGAAAAGGTCAAGATCTTTTTTCGCTTCTACGGTAATTCACAGTTACTTTCGAATGTTCAGCTTTCGAAATAAATAAATAAACTTGCCTATAATTTTCAATATTCTCGTTTATATCTAAGGAAACTAGCGTTAACTGATTCGTCTTCCCTAATTCCCGGGAGGCAATCTGTCGGAGCAAATAGTCTCTCGGGGCATTACCTTCAATTTTGACGTCACTAAAGACACCGAAATTGAAAAAAATTTGACTTTAACGGTTAAGGGATTTTCTAGGTTTTCTATTTCACAGGGCCAAATAAAAGTTTTTACGTTTCGCCGAGCCAGAAGATTTGGGAGAAGATTCGGCCCTGAATAGGAGGTGCCCTGGGCAAATAATTTCACGCCTCGCCTCACGTCTCCGAGGCCAAGATATTCATTATCCGTCCACGTTATTCTAGCCGAAACACCCTTTTTAGCTAAGAAAATACCTTTATTCTGGCGTTTTTCCCACCCTTATTTTTTTCTTCGTTGGCTAGAAAACCCCTAAATTTGCAAATTTTGTTTGTTTTCATCGATTTTTTTGACATGAGACCAGGAATTTTCTCATTTTTAGGGCAAGAAATACCGTTACAGCTTATTGGGGTTTTCCTCGATTTTTGGTCAAATATCCTCGTTTTTTGGCGTTTACCCGCCGAGAAAACACAAATGTTACAGATTCCGCTCATTTTGTTCAATCTTTCAGACAAGAGACACTCTATTTTTATGATTTCAAATTTTTTTTTCTTCTGCTTTTAAGGCAAAAAAAGTTTTATGGTTTTCCTTTTTTTCTCAAATTTTTTTTTCTTCTGCTTTTAAGGCCAAAAAGTTTTATGGTTTTCCTTTTTTTCTCAAAAAAACCAAACCTCATTTTTCTGGAGTCAATAATGTAAATAATGTATAAAGACTAAGTTTTTCCCACCCTTATTTTTTCTTTTTTTTTTCTCCCCTTTTTTTTTTTGTTTTCTTCGATTTTTTGACAAGAGACCGGAATTTTTCTCAGTTTTTAGGACAAAAAATACCGTTACAACTTATTGGGGTTTTCCTCGATTTTTGGGTCAAAATATCCCCTTTTTTGGCGTTTCCCGCCGAGAAAACACAAATGTTACAGATTCCGCTCATTTCTTCAATCTTTCAGACAAGAGACACTCTATTTTTATGATTTCAAATTTTTTTTTCTTCTGCTTTTAAGGCCAAAAAGTTTTATGGTTTTTTTTTTTTCTAAAAAAAACCTCATTTTTCATGTATAAACTGGAGTCAATAATGTAAATAAAGACTAAGTAACCATTCAGAGAGAGAAAACCTTTTATTAAAAACACACTAGACATAAATTCCGAGCAATTAAACAGTCATTAGTGTCTTTTGAAGTCTATATAATTTTTTAAAATTGCCCTGATTATCAAAGTGATGTTTTTACTCCGAGTTGAAATTACTTTCTTTTTTTTAATCTCATCTAGTTTTAATTATGCACATTTGTCTCTGAAGAGTTAATTAAACAGTGAAAAGTAATTGCGACAAGGACGCTTTGAAGGCGTTTTACGTTATTAATCTACAAGTAGGTGCGTTTTGTAACAATTATTTCGTCCTTAGAACTCGGATGTCTTTTAATTTGATTTTAGATCTTCAATAACCTTGACCGAGAAAATGAACTAAAAGAAAATCAAAAGCTATTACTCTTTTTAACAAATGATCCATTAGACAATAACTCATTCTTCATATAAGAAATCAAGTCTTTTTGTTCTATTCATCTTTTTTATACAACTCATAATGAGAAATACATATTTTTTCAATAGGTGAAATAAAACGTCCAAAAAACCGCCTTAAAAACGAGAAAAAAAGGTGTTCTCTTGACGTAAAAATCAGGGAATTGATCAAAAATCTGGATAAAAGAGACTTTCTGTGCTAAAAAACCAAAAGGTAGTTGAATATCAAAAACTAAAAGGGTGTTTCTTAGGCAAAAAACCGTGGAAAACGTTGTTAGTAAAAATTTTGGTTTAAACAACTTATACAATAACAACCAATAATAGAGGACAGTGAAAAGATAGAAAATGATGAGGGAATAGCTCACCTGACGAGGCTTTTTAAGCCGAAACGCATCGTGAGATACCCGTTATCACAGTCATTTCTTCCTCTATTATTGGTTATTGTTTGATAGTAAAATCAACCCCCTTTTAATACACACGCCAATAAAAATTAAAATGTAAACCACTGATTTGTCCCATAAAATTAATCAAATACCAAAATTCTAAAGGCGTTCGAACTGAATGAAAAAGGGGCATAGATTTTTACCCGGAAAAAGGGGGCCCGCTTGCTAAAAAAAATCGGGAATCCTCGCTCAATGTATTTTATCTCACGTGCCGGATTTTCAACATAAAAGATTTTACAGGCGACATAACACGCGATTTACCCTCCCGTTTTATCGTGCAATTAAAATGAATCATCGTGTTAGCCAACTTGACGTAATATGTCCAAACAGCTAAGGGGATGGGTTGTATAAAAAGTCCGAGAAGAGAAAGGAAATTGATGGAGGAAGTTAACGAGAAAAAAAGGATGCTATTCATTTCGTTGAGGGTAAAGTGAGGAAGGGGAATCGATATTTCGTTTCAAAAGGACTTCCTTTGGAATTCGGCCCTCCGGGGGTAAACCAAGTTGTGTGGCTAAGGGTTAATGATTCGGCTAAGTGTCGGGCTCAAAACATTGTTTCCAACGCCCTCCCTCTTTTATATAGCCAACCTGGGTCCAATTGATTTTATTAGAGAGTCAAATTCAGTTTCATCCCTTACATAAACTCCTTTAAATCCATTATAAGATACAAGTCCAATTTAAACCTCCTATAAGGATTAGAAAAGGTTTTATTTTTTGGAACTTGTGAGTTTACGATACAGAACAACGCGCATGCGCGAGTTCATGTTTAGTTCCCGCTTTTTTCAAAATTCATCTTTGAGATTTGCCTAATTCAAACTGTTGAACAGGTGGTTAATTTTTTTCTCTCTCTCAAGAAAGCTCGTTTGGAGAGGAAAAAAATCAAACGAGCTCCTTCGAGAGGAAAAAAATCTCGTGTTATCAAACTATAGATTGAATTTATTCAATCTAAATATGAATTTTTGAAAAAACGCGGGAAATAAAAATACACGCATGCGCCCTGTTGGCTCGCACCTGCGCGTTGTTCTGGTATGGTAAACTCACAAGTACCGGTTTTTAGGTAGATTTTGAAAAAATCTAAAAAAAGATTTTTTTTCTCAAAATCTACTTATTGCAATGGGTAGTAGTCTCTGAATCAATTTTTTTTTTATCTGGGTCGAAAAAAACGTAGTTTTATGTAGTCGCTTTTCCTTTCAATCGGAAGAGTAGGCCTTGAAAAGCATTTACACGCGAATCTCTCCCTTATCTCCATTACATTAGAGGTCTAAACCCGAAGGCTTGGTCAGTTATCTCAAACGGCCTCTTTCACCATCTGAATCAGCTAAACAGCACCGATAAGTGAATGGTAAAAACCTTTTACAACTCAGATAAAACATCTTCACAGTTTTAAAAAAATCCAAAACAAAACCCTTTTTTCTGTTTAAAAACATCAAGATTTCTAAAATTTAGTCAAAGAAATATTTTAAAAATTACCTTCTTTGCATTTTGAGTCTATTTGAGCGTGTAAAATATTGATTCCTGGCACTATGATTGCTGGGAGGGTCCTAGAGCGGAGAAGCGGCGGTGGACCTCTCGGTTTGACCTCTTCTGTAGCGGCCAACGCTGCCGCAACAGCAGCACTGAAAAATAAAAAATTTTCTTCCTATAAAAAGCGATTTTTAAACCTTCTGAATAATTAAGGAAGTTAAAAAACGGTTTCGATTATGGAAAAGGGAATGAAAGAAATTCATGAATATTTTGGTGGAGTAGAATCTCCTTTTCTCCCTCTCTTTTTAAACTCTTCTCTTTGAGAAGCTCACAATTTATCAATTAAATAAACGATTTTTAAAATTTAAACATCATGTCGTCAAAATTTTTATGAGATTAACAGTATTGAAAATGCGGTTCAAAAAGGCTTTTGAATCCTTCCCCCTTTTCTAAAAGAGTTTCAAACTTTCGCCTTCAAAAGCCGGATTTAATTCCGAACCTCATTTTGAAATGATGGACGAGTTTGAAACTCGTACGGGATTATCTCAAACTGCCCTCATTGTACCAAAATTAATGGCTTGTCTTTCAAAACGGCATTTGTCTTGACAACCTTCAATACTACATGTGAATAAAAAGCAATTAAATCGTCGTATATTATGGAATATTTAAATTTTTCCTATTTGAATAAAAGGGTTTAAATGTGTTTTATGCATTCCGCAAAACGATTTCCCTTTACGTCCTCTCCCTTGAAGGAAGCCGTATAAATAGAATGAGTTCAATTTCCCTCTAGGTTTATGAACCTTTTGTTTTCTAGGTCAATATCATACTTTTAATACTTTTTAGCGACTTATCGCTCTCGTCATGCGAGATCTTCTGTTGACAGTTTTTCCATTATTTCTTTTCCGGGTATTTGCGATATTAACAAAATGGTATGATGGTGGTTTAACTTTGTGGAAGGGGGTTGTGGGAGCTTATAATTACTCTCCGCCAGACCGGATCCATCCTCTCATCGATTCTATTCAAAATAAACAAAATGTCGACAACCTACCGCCCTACCAATTAGTGTAATTAATCCCAATTTTTGATTCAGGATTTTACTATGACACCACAAGATTAATTACGTTCCATTTTTTAAGAAAATTGCTGACCTATTTATACTTTTCGGACAAACGACATTCCTTGTTTTAATTTTTACTTACCGGTTTCAAGGAATTTTGTCCGGTTTTTATTCTATTTTTATTTTTCAAAATCAAAGTAACGAGAAGATATGAAATGTGAACGTTCTTTAACCTTTCTCCGCACCAATGAATCGCGAGTATGTATTTCCTTTCATTTTATTCCTTTTGCGAAAATACCTTCGGCTAAAAATATATTTATGGATTTTGAAAGGTTTTTTCCTTTTCCTTGGTCTCAATTAGACTTGAAAACTCGTGGTCCAAATTAACAGATTTACTGGGCCGTTCAGTAACGAAAAGGTGTTCTAAATGGCTTTCTCGTTAATATTTTTAATGAACTTTGACTCGCAGAGGTTGTTTTTTAATGATAAAAATTATTTGGCCTAGAATTAAATACATTTCCTAGGGCCCGTTTTGTAGGCTGACGAACATCAAGCAATGGAAAACGCTTTTTATTTAACTTTTTTAACTTCCTTAAAGAAGTTATTGTGATACCCTCCACGTAGGGTTTTTGAGAAGGGTCTTCCAGACCCCGGAGGGTCATATCGAATATTGATCTTTACCGATCTCAACTTCGTCTGTGGTTCCGGCCGGCCGTCCTTCGACGGCCATGTTAAACCGATTTTCCCAAATTTTCTTTAGTCGGTGAACAAGAAACTAATTACGGCGATTTTTAAATTTTCGAAAAAATGGCGGAGATATGTCTGTTTGAAATTTTATAAAATTCGCTGCTGCCGAAACGTTGGTCCGATTTTCACCAAATTTTCACCAATTACTCTTATATTTTTTACGAATTTTTGTTGTAAAAAAGTATCATTTTTACATATCATTTAGTAGGGAGAAATTTCATTTCCACTCTCTACGAGAGGGACCTCCCTCGGGCAAAAATCTTATTATTTCTACCTTGATACTTAAAAATTTTGGAAAAAAAAATACTTCTCCTTCCTTTATACTTCCCCTCCTTATACTTCCCTCCGTTATACTTCCCCTCCGTATACTTCCCCTCCTTTACTTCCCCTCCTATATTTTTACTTCTCTTTAAGGAAGTTTTCGTTGGAAGCTCTTCAAACTAGAACTTTTTTTGGACAGGGGTTTTCTTGGAGGAAAACTCATTAAATTTAGAATACTGTCTTAAATTTTGAACCCGCGATATCACCTTGAAAATACTTCTTGAACGGACTAGTAGGATTATTAGTTCTAAAGAAGAAAAATTTCAAAGATTTTCAACTTTTTGTTTGTTTAAAAACCTAAATTTTATTCGTTAGAAAGATGTAAATGTCACTTTTAATTCTCATAAATTAAAAAATATAGCCTCAGCGTTTTTAAACCGGCTTATTATGCGCTATCCTCAAAGACGATTAATCTTTCGTTTTTTTTCTCCTTTTTTTTTTTTTAAAGAAAAAGAAATATCCGCTGGAAAATGAAGAAAAACTGATTTCAACAAGATAATAACATCCGTACATGGTGAGAATCCAGGAAGCGTGAACACGAAACCCATCATTAGACAGGTCACACGAGGAGACGTCTTATTCCATTTCTCCAGACACGATAGTACCTGTATCAAATGCACGTCGATACCACCTATAATTTTGATTCAATCATCTGAGGTTTCGTATATTCAAAACAATTTGAAATAGTAAAAAAACGGCTTCGCCCATCGAGGCCACACGGAACGAGAAAACCCCTTTCTCGCTCCATATTTCCCCGAAAAATTCCATTAAATTTAAGGAGTATTTGGTTAAAATTACCGAAGATTAAGTACGGCCGCAACGCATTAGACAAAACTTTAGACTCACAAATCCTCCAGTTTTGAAATTCGAAAAAAAGCTCTAATTTTTAAGGTTAAGAGAAAATCGATGAAAATTGCGGCCGTGAAATTTTTCGGAAAAATATAAGTTTAGACAGTCAGATCTCTTCCATTTAGCGAAATTAAAAAAAAATCTCTCGACATTTTCCAGGTTACTATGAAAGGAAAATTCTGTAAAAATGTAGAGAAAATAGATGAAAATTGCGGCTGTCAAGTGCGCCGCGACTGACGGACAGCCGTACAGCCGGCAATATGAAATCCTTTCGATCGGTAAGGACCACTAACCAGTTTTCCTCTTCAAGGTCTAGAAGACTCGAGTGTATACGTGTCGTCATAATGCGGTTCGCCATAATGCATTTGATCATAAATAGCAGAAATCGCGAGGTACCGTAAACATAAAAAATCTGCAACTCAACGTAAAGAAAATAGTCAAAATTCACCATAATGCATTTGAACATCTCACCATAAAGAAGAGATTTACACTCGTCGTTTCGACATAAAATTTGTCTTTTCAACATAACGCAGTTGAACATAAAGGAAGGAAGGAGGATCAAACTGTACCTGTCGTTTGGGCTTAATACATCTCACCATAAACTAGGGACAGCGAAAGAACAAGCCTATTTTCGCCGTTTAAAACGCAATTATGGCGAAACGACAAAAACCTTAAAACTTGACAGTTCACCATAATGCAATTCGCACATCCTCGCGAGAGAAAAAAAAATTAACCCCCTTGTATCATAAAACGAGCTGATCCCATTGGCTCCCTGCTAGCTTTTCCTAGTTTACGGAGAGATGCTTTATGTTGAACTGTCAAGTTTTAAGGTTTTTGTCGTTACGCAATAATCTCGTTTTAAACGGCGAAAATAGGGTTGCTCTTTCGCTGTCCCTAGTTTATGTTGAGATGTATTATGCCCAAACGTCAGAAACAGTTTTATGGCGAAACAACAAGTTTAAAGGCTTTTGTGGTGAGAAGCGTTATGGTGACTTGCACTTTTTTTATGTCGAGTTGCATTTATTGAAAAAGTCGTTTATAGCGAAACGCTTTATGTTGAACTACATATTTTTTAGGTCCAAATGCAGATTTTTTATGTTCAACTGCTTTAGGGGAAATGCGTTATGTTGAACGGTGTTCTCCCGAAGACCCTTTTCTTAGAAAAAGTTAAAAAATAAGCAACCGTGGAATAGAAATAATTTTAATTTTATTATGAAAAGGTTTATCGCGTTTTCAGTTTGAATTCAAAGTGAGCCATAAAGTGGGTTCTCGAGGGTTCTTGAGGGACTTCATTACCATCTGACGCAATCAGAAGTTATGCAGTGTACCTGAAGACAAAGAATCCTTGAATTATTAACTCTGTTGACTCCCTTCATGATCGTGGCATGTGAAGAGGTCGTTAGTGGTTCGTGCTGAATAAGATAGTATCGACTAGATTCTACGCAATCACTTCAATAGTATTAATCATAGTCGAAACTATTGATTTAAAAGCAAGCTCAATATTCAAAGACATTTTGGAGGAGTAGGAGAAGCTTAAAATTGCGATGAATTTATTTAATTATTTACAAAGTTAAAACCGTCACAAGTGAATTTATGTGAAAACGTCCTTAGCATATGGAAGACATTGTTCAAGTTTGTCAACTCTACCCCTTCGTATCCTTTCCTTTAACTTAAATAGTTCGGGATTGTCTTGGGAGGAATCTCTTGTATAATGGATACGAAATCCTTCCACTTGTCGCTAACAAACAACTTCATCGGGATTAAGGAGGGATTTCGAATAAACCGAAATCCTTTTCCTGAATCCTCAATCCCACCAGGAGAACTTATGGGGCCTTGTAAGTGTCATTTCGAGATTACGTTTAAGTAATAAAATGCTACCTTACGGATACGGTTGAAACGATAAAGTGAAGAATCTATCCTCGTTTGATGGGTGAAAGTTCGTCCTAGAATTTCTTTGATTTAAAATTATTTATGCCTCTGACAGTTTGTTGAATGGAGTCATTGTGGAAGTACCTAAAGGCTCCGGCGGTCCCAAATAAGGGAACGTAGTAGTTTTTAATCCCTAAAGAACATTTTTTCAGTATCAAGGTAGACAAAATGAAAGTCCTCGCCCAGCCAGACCACACGTAACGGGCGAGAATACCCCGAATTTCCCCCAATAAATTCTAATATATGTCAGGAGTTTATGGTGAAAATTGGAACAATAGCGATGCGTTAAAAACTTTAGGCAGACAGATTTTAGCCATTTTTGCGTGATAAAAAGGAAAAATTCTGATGAAAAGTGAAAATTTGACGAAAATCGCGGTTGTCAAGTGTTCCAGAAAAATGCGACGGCCGGCCGGCAACAAAAACAACTTTTTGATTGGTAAATAAAACTAAACAGGAGACCGAAGGGGAAGAAATTAATATCAAACAATTAACCAATAATAGAGGAAGAAATGACTGTGATAACGGGGACGCGTTACGGCTTAAAAAGCCTCGTCAGGTGAGCTATTCCCTCTATCACAATCATTTCTATCTTTTCACTGTGAACCTATCTCTGAGAGATTTAGTGGATACAGCGGGAAGCTGGAAACAGTCTCCCTAAATCTCACCGCCGCCACCGTTCTCCAAGAGATAGAGCCACTCACCACCTATTGGTTTTTAATGACAGATTTGCATTACTTTACGATTACATTTTAATTTTAATTGCGTATAATATACCGCAAGGTAATTGATTTTACCTCTCGTACCTGACGTCACCTGACGAGGCTTTTTAAGCCGAAACGCGTCGTGAGATACCGTTATCACAGTCATTTCTTCCTCTATTATTGGTTAATTGTTTGATATTAAAATCAATTACCTGCGGGATATACGCAATTAAAATTAAAATGTAATAAAAAAAAGGAAGAATTTTAGTTTTTTAAATATTATGTAGAAAAAAGGTCTTTCCACTAATCAATTTTACTTTTCGTGGTCTGGAGGACCCTCTCCCGAAAACCGGAGGGTAATACCGTAACTTCGTTTGGCAGAAAAAGAATTCCTTTTCAAAATTCTTTCCATTTTCATCTTCTTTTCTCGTTCTTTTTTTCTCTCTTCACAAGCATCACATTTCAAAACCATTTTATTGGGATCTTGAAGGTTTTATGAAGTAAAAGAAATCATTTTATAAGTAGGATTTCCATAAATGTTATAAATATAACAAATGTTCATGTTTTGTAAGAAGTGAATAAAAAAAGATGAAACCGAATCCGTGAATATTATATGGGGAATTCTCGTAGGAGTAAAATAGAAGAGTCGATGGTTGTGTATGGAGATTGCTTTATGTCAATCCAAATGTCAGCGGCAAGCTGATACCGGTATCTAGGTACCTTTTGTCACCCGACGGTTTTTAGTCTCGATTATTTTCTTTTAAAGGACCCTTTTTTTCTCTTTTTTCGCCTCATGTTATAAATTCAGGGTTTTATGATTTAATCAAAAAGTCTGGTGTTTGAAAAAAGGCGAGGCTTGCTTCAAATTCATAGCTAATGGCCCGTATAAGCCTCCCCCACCTTTGATAAATTACCTTTCGGATATCTTTCAAAGAGTTCGCTCAAAGCTTTGACCTTTCTTAATGTCATAAAAAGACATGATTATTATTTAAAAATTCAAAGTCATCGTAAATTGAAGATGATTTGAATTTATAACAATAGCCTCCTATATCTCTCGTATTCTAGACCGAGAAATGTGGGGAATATTCGAAATTTAATATTTAAATGTTCGGTTTTGTCAGGAGGAAAATTTAAATTAAATTTGAAAAACGATGGAGGGTGAGCTGTAAACAAAAGAGGTAGATTAGCATAAAGAAGGGCTTCTATGGTATGTGTCATCCTCTGTCGTTTACGACACACTATGGAGCTATATCCAAGCTTTCTCTTTTTACCCTTCAAATACCCTTCTTTAACATTTTACTTCAAACATGTATTTTTTTCAAACAATGGGGGCGAAGATTTTTATAAAATACTGTCAACTAAAACATAAAATACCTTTCTCCTTGTCTACTGTATTCTCTAAAATTTTGAATAGAATTTTGACATTCATTTTGTTTTTTGAAGTAGAAATATGACATCTTCCAAGAAAAGGTAGCAAAATTTTTAATCCAATTAGAGCTAGATTTATAAATGAAAGACAAGCAAAGAAAAGGGGCCTGAAAAACAGAAAAATGCGCTAAAAACGGTTGAAGCTATGCTGAAAAAAAAAAAGATAAACAGGACCAAACCAGGAAAACGGCTGAAACTAATAAAAGAGGGGACCGAAAAAACCTTTGAATCGCCGAAAATTGAAAATTCTGCTTAAAAAAATGAAAGCCAAGAAATCAATCGAAACGCCGAAAATTGAGTAAAAAGCCCAGAAACCGAAGAAAGCTTTTAAAAAATCGAGACATTTTTTCTTCGCCCAAAATCAAGGAAAACGCAACCCTATAGGCTTAAAAGGCGTCTATTGGCCACAGGGGAACACGCCATTGCCAACAACTTTTGAAGCGCATTTTTCAGCAGGAATTTCGATTATTCTAATTGCGGTATGTCGCTGACCATTTTTCTGTTCCTAAAAAAGGCTTTACATGCTCTCATTCCACAAGAATATGTGAAAAAAACTCAAGCACCGACCTGAATACTCCTTTTCTCTCCTTACTTTACCAGTAGCCCCTGAAAAGATATTATAATAACCTAATACGTGAATATCCTTAAGCGGAAGGTGCCATAAATTAAATCAACCCTTTTGAATAAAAAAAACTTAATTAAATTTTCAGGAGAAAAAGGTTTTTTTTTCCACATATGAAAATGTATTTTCAACTTGCGAAACATCGTGTTTTTTAGTTCAAGAGGTCATTACGTTAAATGCATAACCGTGTAATCTAGTAAAGTGATCAATTACCTTCAAATAATCTATTTTTCAAGAGTGCTATTTTTGGGTCAATAAAATTAGGTACTTGACAGCTTATAATCTCTAAAAATTGCTCTATTTTAGGCCTCATTGATTAAAATAAATGTAAAAATTTACTCTCAATTGTCACTTTTATGTATCTTAAGTACCCCATGCACTGGTTAACTAAATCACTGGCTACTAAACCGTATACTTAAGGGGTTGTTCGTTGAAAATTTGGTGAAGATTAGAGCCATAGTACGTTGCCATAGCAATTTGAACAAAACTTTAGAAGATTTTCATTTGGTTACTTTTGCTATAAAAACGAAAGGAAATTCTGTGAACATTTGGTGAAAATAGGATGAAACTGCGTAGTTTCCTCAAAAAACTGGTGGTGGAAGGGTAATCAAATAAGTTCCCTTTGAGAAATTTAATAGGGTTGTAATTTCCTTCGTTTACATGAAAATCCCTGAAATTTCGCTGGTACTTTAAATTTAATTACAACATTTATTAATGATTGGCCTCGAATTTCTAAACGCACAATCAAAATTCATATTCGTTATTAATTTTCTCGTTGTAATTGGTAAGTTAAGGAGCAGGTAAACAATAATGAAATTAACATGGATATGTTGTTAAGGGTTTGTTAGGAAATGAAGGGAGAATTAATCAAGTGGTTTGGAGTTAGCATCTCTAACGAGCACCCTAAGGCATTTGTTTGGCCTCTTTCTCTAAGAAATGCCCAAAAAATAATTCTGTACGCTCAAAAAATTCCCTGCGGTCGGAAAACCCTAACAATAGCAATCCAGTTAATGGAAACTTGGGCACACAAACCTTTTTCATTGATAAAAAAAATTTTCTCATACAAATTCATTGAGGTGTAATGAAAAAAGTGCAATATCTTTTATAAAATGTAAAAAATGAACATTTCAATCGTTGAAAAATCTTATGTTATTTCAGAGACATCCTAAATCGGCTTTTTTAAAAATGTTATTTGAAATAAATTGTAAAAAGAGAGAGAAGAATCTTTGTTCGTAAAATAAATTTCTTTTAAGGTCCCATCACCTTTCACCTCTATTGTCTCAAAATGGATATTAGCATACAGTTTGTCCTGAATTACAAAAAATAAAATTAAAAAAAGACGTCAATAGGCGGACACGATAAATCAATAATAGTGGCGCTTTTATAATGATTAGTTGCTCTCAAAAGATGAGAAGAAAACAAATATTTCTTTTTTGAAAAATGACGGAATGTGAGAAAAAAAAAATTAGAAACGGTGAGTCGGCATTGAGGTCGCAAACGACCCTTTATTTTAAATTATTAGATCTACAACGGTTCTCAGTCGTGTTCTGCATTAGTACGAAAAAATAAAGAGCGAGAAGGTCTTTTAGGTAGATTTCTTTTCTTCAAAATCTACCTATGTAATGTACCAAGTTTATATATATACATATGTATATTAGCACGATAACTGGAGCAATTTAATGTGAGGGTGACGATATCCGGTATTTAGAGTTTTTATCTCAATAGCTCGGACGAGTTCGTTAATGGCTGAAATCGGACCAGCGATTCACCTACTTTACTTAGGGCTTAAAGACAAAATTGGCATTTTCTATGAAATCCTAGTCCTTTTGCAAAAAAAAACTTTAAGACCTCTGCGAGGGCGTGTAAAAAATTAATTAAAGCAGGTTTGGACGAGCCAGGCGCAAAATATTGACTAGCTAAACTTTAAAAAAATTTGAATTTATACCGGGAAATTATTAAATATTTTATTAATAAAATTATCAGATTTTTCTAGGGGCTCAGTGGCGCAATTTTTAGGTAGATTTCTTTTCTTCAAAAATCTACCTATTGTAATGTACCAAGTTTATATATATACATATGTATATTAGCACGATAACTGGAGCAATTTTAATGTGAGGGTGACGATATCCGGTATTTAGAGTTTTTATCTCAATAGCTCGGACGAGTTCGTTAATGGCTGAAATCGGACCAGCGATTCACCTACTTTACTTAGGGCTTAAAAGACAAAATTGGCATTTTCTATTGAAATCCTAGTCCTTTTGCAAAAAAAAACTTTAAGACCTCTGCGAGGGCGTGTAAAAAATTAATTAAAGCAGGTTTGGACGAGCCAGGCGCAAAATATTGAACTAGCTAAACTTTAAAAAAATTTGAATTTATACCGGGAAATTATTAAATATTTGTTAATAAAATTATCAGATGTTTTTCTAGGGGCTAAGTGGCGCAATTTTTCTTATATCATCATTTTTATAACATAATTATATATTTGTGTTTATATTAATTTAATCATGAAAAGAAATCTACTTTTTCCTGCGCAGGGTCATTATTTTTTTCTTCTTCTTCCTTTTTTCTCTCTCTTTCTTTTTACAAGAGGCCAATGAGGAAAAACTTTTTGGATATCGCTTTTTTTCTCAATACTTCGAACGATTTCGTTAACGAAAAATGAGACGAAATGTCCTGGAAGAAATGAATTATATTAAATTCGTTGGGGGGAAAAAAAGCTACGGTTGGCACCTACTTTGTTTTTACCCGTAATTTACACTCGCTAAAAGCTTTTGTGTACAAACAGAAAATCTTCTGCTTTTAACTGTCAGTAATTAAGGCTTCAACGTCAAATATTTGTGCTTTAAAAGGGGTTTGTAATTTTGTATCAAAAGTTCTTTACTTTAAATATTAGCTTTAACAATACTTATTTTTAGACTAAAGATACAAGGAAAGGTCGCGATTCTTCTTTCGTCGATTTTTTTTTCTATGAAAAACCAGTTTCTAAAGGACTTCTTCGCATTTTTGGCCATGAAATAGATTGTTTAAAAATAAAGTTTTTAGAAGTAAAACCTTCATGGGCTTTTAGAACTTATCCGGTGCGTTGACACTATTTTATTTAATGGCAGAGAAAAATGCTGTTAACATTTTCTTTGTCGTTTTATTTAATGATGCGTTGTAAACTATAAGTGTTTTTCATATCCTTTTAGCCTGAAGTACTTACATATAATTACCGTTATCCCCTTTAAAAATAACAATAATTAAACAAAAAAACGTTAGTGAAATTAAAAATAATTATTTCTCTCCACTTTTTTTACCTCATATTTTCTTAATGGAAAAAAATATCCTTGAAAACGGGGATTCAAAAATTGTTGGTGTTAAAACCGCAAAGGGATAATCTAATGTTGAATTTGGGCCAGAGAGCTTGAGGGCGTATTGCGTTTTTCACGTAATCGACGAACCACTAGAACCTTTCGAAAAATAGCTTCCAGCATCTTCAAAATCAATTTGTTGGAGAGAAAATTCTCCGTTTTCCTATACTCCAAATCATTTTTAGCGGGTACCACATGAAAGAAGATTTTGACAGGTATAATAGACGATGTTTCTTTGTTGCCTTGGGCCAATTTTAAGTCAAATTAATCATTAAATATTGAGGATCGATACAAAACCATTTGTCAATGAACTTCGCCTTAGTTTCTTGTCCGCCCCTACGGGTTCTAATTAGCCTCTGCCCAACTTATTCGTCAATATCCCATAACTCCGGGATTTGAGAATTAATTTTTTTAGAGGGTGATAAAAGTTTTTAAAAGATTGATGGTTTTTTTTTCGTGTTCAAATTTTATCCTCAGATTTTAGGGATTTTAATTTTCTTCAATAAAGTTGTAAATTATTAACTAATAGATAGACAACTATGAACGGTCCTTTGATGGGGTTAGCTCGTAATATCTAAACACAAGGTGAAACAGGCACTTAAATAAATATGAGCGTCTTGTATACAAGATGTCGATGGGGATTAAAAGGAATTTTGTAGATCAAAAGGTTATTAAATTTACAACATTTTTATGGTAAATTTTGTTGTCAATTGCTGCCTTGTTCTGCAAGGAGCTTGAACTTTCCTAAAAACAATAAAACAGCATCATTTTCTATGGATTATAAAAATGCACAATTTTAAACTCCAAAAAAAATTTCTGCGATATAGGTCAACAAAATATTACATAATTTGGCTGTGCAACTAGAAACTACGTTATGCAATTTAAACGCCGGCCGTCGAGTCCTAAAAAGTGGGCGACTGGCGGGAGGCAAAAGGAGGAGATAATAATGTTAAAAGCGTTTCCATATTCTCAGCATCCATCTTCGGCAAACTGAATATTAAGCACTAGAGTACCTTGATGAGGGAAATTATAATATTAGGAGTATGAATATTTATAATTTTAACAATACTCAAGTAAATTAGGAACAGAGAAAATTAAATTCGGCCCAAAGTTGGATTCGAACCCACGCCCTCCGTAAACCATAACCGGGTTCAAATCCGACTTGAGGCCGAATTTTTTTTCCAAATTTTGTCTAATATGATTGGTCTAGACAAGCTAGTTAATATCTTGCGGAATACAAAATTATTTAAATGATAATAATGACCGACAGTTTTTAAAAAATTTCAAATGATTTATTCACTTAGTTTTTGGGGACAATAAAAAACGTGTTTATTGTGAGAAAAAAAAACGATGGATTGTCCAGATATTAAACTTTTATTTCGGAGGTTTCAGTTTCAATTGGCCCACAAGAAAGGGCCAAGTTCAAGACTTCAAGAGGACTTTTTATCCCCGAATAAAACTTCAAAGATAAAAAGACGCAAATCCTTCGTAAATAATACGGTTTTGGCAACTACTTTTCAACTCTGCTACTTTTTTTTCGAGGACGACTTCTAAAGGTTGTTTAAATCCCGGTAAACATCTTAAGAACGTACAAGGTCGGAACGACATTGAAAACGCCTTTCCTGAATCCGCTCGGAAATGAATTCAAATCCTATCTTTACGCTTTACAAACTTTTTTTTTTTCAATCGTGAGCAACCGTTCGGAAATTATACCTGTCCAGAAAATCGACGTTTCCATCGAGCTAAAATTGATAACTTTTACTGTAGAAATAATAACATAAATTGCCGACATTTTACATTTTTGAAGTCAAATTTTAATTCCAATAATCAATCAAATATTTAAACATTTCGGCTGTCCAACCGTCGTGTTTTTTCGGAACACTTGACAGCCGTAATTTTTATCCAATTTTCACCCAATATTTACAAAATCTTCCTCTCATAGTAATTTCGAAAATTGAAGAGCTTTTTTAGAAATTCGAAAAACGGCGGCCTGTCTAAAATTTCGTTCTATCTTCACCAAATACTTCTTAATTTACTAAATTAAATTTAAAAAATACAAATTTTCAAAATATAGTAGGGAGAAATTTAGGATGATCTCGCCTGTTCCGTGGCACTGGCTGGGCAAAGACTTCCATTTTTTCTAACTTAAACAAAATTTCGACACTATGGATGAAAACAATTGAGATGGCCTACTTTAAAGAATTTCTCGTTTTTCTCTCTTTCTAAAACTCAAAATTTTTATAGATCAATCACAATAAAATCTTTTTTTCCTCATTTTTTAAAAACATAAAACGGAAGGTAATGAGTTTTGTTTTGAAATTAATAATTACTAGGGAGGTTTTTTACTACTTTTTCACTATTTCAAAAGTTTTAGAGCCCAAAAAATTATGAAATAACCAGTTATCGACGTTGCTTAACTGACTTTTTAAGTAATTATTGTTTAAAAAAAAGACATTTTTGTCCTATTTTTTGAGTTGGTAGTAAAGTTGTAATTTTGAACTCTCAATGTTAGATAATATTCAATATGAAAATGAAATTATCTTGGTTTTTTTGCAGATAATGCAGCGGTTTTTAAAGGTCAAAAACGATGTAGCTCCCCACCCCAGTCCGGAAAAGTATGCCTACCTACTCGGAACGAAATCATGAAAAATTCGTGGGGAAGGAGGTAAAGTTCAATAATACGCTCCTTCTTATTCAAGAACATAAAATGCCCTGAGGTGGGAAAAAGTCGAAAGTTATTTTACGAAAGATTTAAGTACATGCTTCCTTGTATAGAATTTCCTCGAAAATGAGGGTATTACAATAGCATTTAAAGACTAGAAAAACTAAGGATCTAAGTGAGGCTTTAATTTTGTCTCCATCCTATATTTGTAAATATAATGACGCAAAAACCAATATGGCATATTAGTTTACGTGTTTTCGCATAAATCGCATGGGAAAAAAATATTTCTAATGTTCTGACCGTTTAAAAATTCATTTTTAGCACTCAAGTGTTAAAATAGTTCTTGAAAGAGTTAATTGAGAAGAAACTTTTTAAGATTCTCTTGTTAAAATAACGGATAGTTTAACATTTACAACTTTTTATAACCCATCTGTATATAGACATGAATTTTAAAAATTTAATTAGTTCGCTAATTAATTGGTTGTTAGTTAAATTAAAACGGGAAAACCGCTTTTACCCTCCTGAATAATCGCTTCAAGTTTCCGGCTCAATTTTCCGCTGGGGCGTTTTATCGAAATCAATTATTTATGATAGGGTGGAGTGACGAAACGTTTTGTGACATATGTTTGACCTTTAAAGTACGCGAGGGGATCATTGTTTGCTTTGTGTTTTTAGGTAATTTACACGATCGTATGATTTTGAAAAGCAGAGTTCACTACGCATTAGCCAAAACTAGAGACCGGAAATCCACCTTTTGAATATTTAATAAAACTAAAAATCGCCCTGGCAGGCTACACGGAACGGGCGTATAGATACCAAATTTCTACCTTCAATGTAAAAACAGTTTCAAACAAATTCTATTAAAAAAAGCCAAAAGATTCTGGAAAAAATGGTAAAATTGGATGAAGATTGAGATTGAAAAAAATTGGCGGCGGACGGCTGTCGGCACCTTAGACGACGGGAATCCAACTTTTAAGAAATTTAAAACAAGATTGGTGCAGACGAAAATTGCGATGTTTTCCGTAATGCGCCACAGATCGTGTTGTCGACGGCTCGTTTTGATCCTGCAGAGTCTTCCATAAATCATCTGCTGAGAGTATCATGGTAAATTTCCTTTGATAAAAGGCCTTAGTTAAATTTTTCTTAGAAAATAATAGAAGATAGAATAATAATAGAAAATAAAATCGGAAATTGTCTTTGGGGAAAAATCGTCGCCATTTGGATCAAAACTCAGCCAAATTTTTCTGTGAAAAACTTGATTGATGATTCCTTTTTAATTAGGGAAAAACCTACCATTCATTAAAAAAATAACTTCTTTGAGGAAGTTAAAAATATATTAAAAGCTACAATTTTATGTTCTCAAAATTAAACCGTAAAAAGGCTAAAATGAAATGAATAAAACCGTTTTTACGCGCCAAAATACGATGTTTTGTTTACTTTATTTTTGGTTTAATTTCTCAATTACTTACTCGTTAATGGTTTTTATCCAAAGCACAATATTCTGAAAACACTCAAGTGAAGGATTATTTTTGATAAACAAAGCACTTTAGGAAAACACGTTTTTAATGGTAACTTTATGTTGTATCAACATCAATAAAAACAAAGGAAATAAATATACAAAAAATAGAGAAAAAGGTAAATTCAGTCATCTTGATCTCGAAATGTTATGTTCGACGAGGAAAATGCGGACGAAGACGGCTTCTATCGTGCAGACGATAAAGAAAATAGCGATAAGGGGCATGTTAAGAACTTGAGGCTGCCCTTCTTGAGCGAAGGCAGCACGGAGGGGTACCGGCCAGGTCATCGCCGTTCGCGTTTTTCCCTCAACTGGTCGTAGTTTCGCTTCCAGACGAGTCTGAGCGCGGCGAGAAGTCTTTGACGAAGATTCTCAAGGTTCATTCCGTACTCGGCCGGCTTAAGGAATCAACTGACAGACTGACTGACTGCCCAACTGAGACGCCTTTCGCCCGCTCCGTACCCGAAGGGAGTTGTGCAAGGTTACCAAACCGCTCTTGTATAACTACATCCCCTACTCTTTTAAGTCTTCGTCGCCCTCAATCCTCCTTCTTCACTTTTTTTTAATTTTCTTTCTTCAAAAACTACTTCCGGTTAGATTTTCTTCACTTGGCTTTCTTCGATAACATTAATTCTTGTTTACCTACATCCACACAAAAACAACTCCTGATCAACCTAAGGCGAAAACATCGCAATAAATTTAAAACGAACTCTCCAATCAGGCTGAAAAATGTAGATATTTTTGAATTGAAGTAAATAAGTCATCCAATTTAAATAATGTAAATTTTGATTTTTGCCGTTTCTATCCTAAATAAATCACTTGACCATTTTGGATTTCTAAAAAGAAATGTATTGTGAATTATTGACCATTGGTCACTATCGACTAGTCGCAATTTATATTTCTCAACTTTTTTTTAAATTCTCCATTTATTCTCGATTGTTGATTTTTTAGAGAAAAACTTCGTGGTAAATAATTGGCTATTCTGTGATTCCGGGTATTCCAGTGCATCAAAAATTTAAATTGTAAAAATATTTTCAATTTACGATGTTTTTATAAAAATAGAATAAAGACGTCATGCAGTAAAATAAATTTAAAAGTAAATATCGAAAACCGACCACACAGCATTGTATTGCGCTTTAATAAAAAATTTAATTTAAATTTTAAAAATTAGGAGCAATTGTTAGATTAGAAAATGAAAAGAATATTTTTGACCTGCGCAATATAATTTTCCTGTCAATTGTTTTGGAAGGGTCAAGAACAAAAATTAACAGTGTTAAAAAACATTTGACCTTTATTAAAATGTTTTCGTTTTCTATCTAACTTTCTGAGAAAAAAAATTGGTCAAAATTCATGAAAGCAAAGAAAAAAAAAGGGAAGGGTCATCGGATTTGCGTATAGGACTCTTTTAAATATTTAGAATGAAAAAGATGGAAGGAGTTTCGGGATCGTCGGCGCATTAGAATTTGAATAGTCAAACAGTCCGGAAAATCTTTCTGCCCTAAACATGAATAACCGATTTTGAGTGCCAAAATTACCCAATCATGCCACTTATTTCGTGCTATAAGAGAGGAAAAATGTTTGCCCTCAATAGCGTAGATCAATATGAATATTTATTGGAAGACACTCGTAAATATTTGTCAAAGTAAAAGCCTCCGTCATGGATGAAGGCACGATTTGTTAAAAATTGGTTTCCAGTCTACTTTCTCGTCCATATTTTTAAAAAGTTTTATAACTTTTACGGTGTTCTCGTCTCTTGTGCACTGAATAATTTTAATTTCAAAAACGAAATACGAGTTTCAAATGCCTTTCTTTTGATCAACTTTTAAGCGATACAAAAAAGTTTTGTGAAGGGGGAAAAAACTGAGTTACCTACGCAAAAAGTTTGTTTTGAATAACTAATTAATAATTCAAGCCTTATTTTTGCGAGGAGAAAAAAAATTTTTCGTCATTTTCTCACTTAGTTTGATGGCATCCACTTCACTCAATTCACTCAAGACTAACAAGGAAATCGTGAGAACTGCCATGTAAAGTAGTTCTAGGAGGCAGAAATACTCCCCATTACGGTCTGAGGTATCTTTTAATGCGAGCGGGATTTCTTTGACGATCGAAATGATGACTTGCGTTATATCTTCACCTGTATCTCGATCTCTAATGGACTTCATGCTGCTCCAATTTCGTTACGCATTCTTCGATGCTATTAATTTTCAAGCCGATCCTTCTTTATTGACCTTTTTGACCTGATCGATGATTGGTCTAAGCTAACAAAGGGCCACCGAGGCCCTGTTTTGTATCCTCAAGTAAGTTTTACCCTTAATTTTTACAAAAAAAAATTTTTTTCAATGGATTTTTGGGAAGTTTTCCACATTTAGATGACCAACAAACTCCGTTTTTTAGGTAGTTATATCTTGCTAAAATACCACCATTTTTTTACCCCGTTGAAAAGACTTTTCTCCTTTTGCCCGTCGTTTCAGTCAGGTTTAAATCGCTCGAATGACTTTTAACTTTTTTTAGGAGGCTATTAAAAAATTTAAACGTTTATCGATCAATGAAGTTTCGTATATAGAGCAACCCTGTTTTATTTTAGTTAGTAGCCTGTAATTTTGTTTACTTATCGATTTGCTCTTTTCATCGGAAACCCAAGATGCCGAAGGTAAAGTGGTTACACAAAAACTTCATCAATCACTCTTCGTTAATGACCCCTCTGATTAACAGAAGGGCTATTTGTATTCATGAAGACTATGGTAGCCGACGGAAGCGTAAATATTGCGATTTTAAGGCCTTTTTAAAAATTAATTTTAGCTCAAAAGATACTTTTATCCTCCAGAGAACCAAAAATTTTCATCACCTCATACACGAAATTAGGCCAAGGTTTTCAACTTTCCAGATAAGTATTTCCTCTCCGTCATCTGTTATTTTACATTTTTCTTAAGCTTCCGTCACGCTAACTTATAGGCCATTGTCAGTTGAGTAACTAGAGAAACGTTCTATCTTCTCGTTTATGTTCGAAACTTCTACTTATAAGTTTAAACATTCCAGTCATTAAAATACCCAAGATATCTCTCATTTAAACGTTTTATTTCCTGATTAAAATATTCCTTTCAATATCATAAGAACTTTATTAATATCACTTTTGATTATTAATCGCCCTATTTAAAACGAAAGGAGGATAACTACCGTTAAAACATTAACGTCTATTCATTTCAAAACAGGATATTCCCATAAAGATAAAATTTTAATTAAATTTAGATTCTGATAATAAATTTATTGAAATAGTTAACTTTCCCCCTAATAAAAAAAATAAATTCCTACTAATGGGCTTTTGCGATTTTTTTTTTTTTAGATTTTGAAGAAAAGAAGTCTTCCTTTACAAACCAGAAAAGGGGTTCTGGTATTTTGCTTAGGACATAAACACTCAGTTTTTCCAATGGCGATTTATTTGATGCTCAAAATTTATACGGTATTGTATAATTTTAAAGGGAACAAATTACGCATAACTTAACAATTTGTCTATAAACATTCAAAGCCCTCTTTGGGAAGCTCGAGGGTAATTTAAATTTCACAAAAGTGACCTCAGGTTTAGGGGTAGAGGGAGATAATCAGTAATTTATTCACGTATAAGGAAGCCTTTTGATACCGACCTTTCTGGATTTCCCCGAGGGATGTGTATGGGGTAACCGTGAGGCCTCTTTTGATTCTAAATATTATAATTAAAAACTTTTACTAATTATTTTTTGAACAAAATTATTTGTGAACAATCGTTCATTGTGCTTCTTAAGAAATTAAAAAGAAGAACGTGAAATTGTTTTTAAAAAATTTACAGAAAAAAAATCTTTTAAAAAATTGTTGAGCTAAAAAGCTTCCTTTTTATCCAATAAGTTAATTAGGGTGAATTAAATCAATTTTCTCTCGGTAGCCGAAAATTGGAGGGAGTTACAGTAAATTTTATTTGAGGAAGTAAAAAAAATACACGTAAATAAAAAAAATTTAAACTTTCAATTTTTACATTTTTTCCAGGAAAGAAGAATTAATTTTACGTTTTCAATCCAATGTTTATATAAGCGCGAAAATCAAAACCGCCAAAATAACACAGCAATTTCCTAAGCCGCAAGTTATAAAATATTCAATCTAGTTTAGAGCTAGATATTGATTTGAGGTCAATCATAATATTATGACACGTGACTTCCTTAATTTTCCAATTTTTGAAAGTTGCAAAAGACAATAAATTGCGACTGACGCCCGGGAGGCGCCACAATGTCTATCGAGGGTACCACAATCAATACGTAAAAAAAAGAGAAAACTTAGAATTAGGCGTCATGAATATTTTGTTTATTTGTTTTCCTTGTTCAATTTTCTCATTGAACCCTCATTATAATTTTTTAGGTAATAAGCAAGGGAATTTTATATAATCATCTCATAAATATTTACTGTAAAGACTTTTTATTGCACCAAAAAAGAAGAAAAAGGACGATGACTCTAATAATCTATTATTCAAGGTTAAAACTAACGACTGTTTTTTCTTCTCAAACAACCATTGAATGCATTTTTGCATTTTTTAATTTAATGAAATATGCATTATTTAAAATAAAATTTGAATTTTTTTAAAGTTTTGAGTAAATGAGGTTCGTGACTTCGTCCACGGCTTCAAAATATTTGAGGTCAATACGAGAAATGTCGAAATGTTTTGGACAGTTGATAAAGTTCAATTTTCCGCTTGTTTTGTCCCGTACGTTACGATTTCCTCGTATTCGTTGGTGTTACAACCAACCGGGGATGTTAACCCCCTTAACTTATCAACTTAGAATATTTTTTATTTATTTATTACAGTTACATTAAAAAATGGTAAGAGTCATTTTCGATGTTTTCCCGTTTGCTCCGGTCTGATTTTTTATTTTTGCCCGAAAATATTTAAATAAATTAAGCCTTAGGTTTACCTCGGTTTTAGACGGAAAAACTTCATTGTTTACTGGATTTCCAGGATTTTTCCTCAGTTTTTTCCCAGAGAAATTCCATTTTTACTGAATATTTGGGAGTTTTCCTCGGTTTTTCGTCAAAGAAACCAAGACGGAAAAACTTCATTTTTACTGGATTTCCATGATTTTTCCTCTGTTTTTTCCCAGAGAAATCCCATTTTTACTGAATATTTTGGAGTTTTCCTCGGTTTTTCGTCAAAGAAACCTCATTTCTCTGAAGAAGTTAAAAGTTGTTCGGCCTTGAAAGATTCGTTGGAGGAGAGTTCAAGGTCAGTGGGACACAAGGAAGTTATGTAAAAGACTGGTGCCTAAGCGTAAAATCGCCGCGGTGACGAAACCCAGATTCCCCTCTCGGGATGAGTGTTTGAGCAACTAAAAGTGAAAGTCGAATGCACTTTACCAACCATAACGAACATGGAAAAAGTTCAACAATATCCCATAAAATTGTAATCATGAGTGATTAGCATGTGAGAAACTTTTATTTTTAAAATTTATGAAATTCAAAGGAAACTGTGATAACAACATTGTTTTTAATCAAATTAGATCTGAGAACGTCTATGAAATATTCAGCTAGAACTAAGGTCAATATTTGTATCAGCTGATGTAATAAAGTCCGCACTTCAGGGACCTATAGATTAATGTCAAAATCAAAAATTCTGCGGTAAAAATTTCATATTGATCCCATGTGGGAGTTTCCATATTTAAGATGGTTTCCACGAATTCCATTTTGAATCTTCAAAATCGATGACCCCGAGTATTGTAAGGATTATCTTTTGTTACCTAATTGTTCTCTGGGTGTCAAAATTAGACGTCAAATATTGATGCCAAGGACATAATCATGTTACCTCAAGTTTATTTCTTTTTATAAGAAAATACTACGTATATCATTTTTGGGGATTTAATTGAAATTTTCTATGGGTTTTATCAGTCAACAATGGATCAGAGGTTTGTAATTATTGTTGAAAACAATGCTTGGACCTATTGTGGGAAGAAATGGAGTTTCAAAAGGAGAAGTAAGTTTGGCCAAAGGACCTCAAGAGAAAAGTTTTCTAAAACGGGACCTTTCGGCAACCTTTTTCTTTTACTTCGGACTTAAAAGAGTAATTAAATTTTCTTGCTTCAATAATTAGTCTATTCCTTGAAGTTAAGAAACCTCTGAGCTCCTGAGATTTTCCTGAGAGCGATTTTAGATAAAATTTTGACAAAGGTTGGCCAACTTAAACATTAAAAATTCCCTACGGAAAATAGAAATGAGAAAGAAAAGTACTAGTCTGGAGCTATCCCAGACGGGAACTTCCTTAAAGAGAAGTAACCATGTAGGAGGAGGAAGTATAACGGAGGGGGAAGTATAAGGGAGGGAAATTATAACGGAGGCGGAAGTATAAGTTAGGGAAAGTATAACGGAGGGGGAAATATAAGGGAGGGGAAGTATTACGGAGGGGGAAGTATAAAGGAGGAGAAGTATAACGGAGAGGAAGTTTTTCCAAAAATTTTCAAAGTTTTTTTTTTTTCCAAAAAATTTTCAAAGTTTTTTTTTTTAATTTTCGTTTTTTTACTTACTTACTTTTTACTTACTTTTAAAGCAGTTTTTAGGTTTTTTAACTTCCTTTTTTTTTTCAAAAATTTTCATTCATTCATTCATTTTGAAGAAGTTTTTTTTTTTTCGAAAATTCTTCTAAGCATCAAGGTAGAAATAATGGGCTCTTTGGCCTAGGGATGTGCCTCTCGTAACGGGTGGTGTTATGAAATTTCTCCCTACTAAATAAATGATAAAAATGACAATTTTTTTTTCAAAAATTCGTAAAAAGCATCTCAGTTTTTGGTGAAAAGTTGATGTAAATCGGACCACTGCACCGGTTCGGCCGCAGCGCAATTTTTAAAATTTCAACGTGCATATCTCCGCCACTTTTTAGAGGAAAATATGAATATCAGGCAAAAAAGTGGGAAAATCCTGAGTGCGTGTTTATCAAAAATCCCAGGAAAATGTGCCAAAAATCCTCAAAAATCGGATTGAGCGGGATGAGGAAAACCTTCAAAACCCTAATTAAAAGGTTTTCATAGTGGAAAAAAATTTTCTCGTCCAAAAAACCGGAGGAAAATTTTTGGAAATTGAGTTTTAGAAGGCTTTTTTGGTCAAAAAGCCGGAAAAAATGCGAAAATCTTGTCAAACTTTGTTCCTTTCCGGGAGGAATGATGGGCGATTTTTCTATTTTCTAAATTCTATTTTCGAACTGAAATACGTGTACACCTTGGACTCGTAAACATTTCAAAATTATAATCACAGCTTTCATCTCGCATTGTTTACTAGAATTAAAAATGACAGGAAAGCCTTCGACCATAAATCTATGGCCATAATGATACCGGAGACGTCACAGAGTGTCTCAGCAGATCTCGTGACAAATTACAACCCGACTCAAGGATAGATTCGTGAACGTTGGTTAATTCATATTCGCATTATATTCTATTTTCAAAGTAATCAAAGAGTCATTTATAACTTAAATGGCTTAATTATCGACTTTTAAGTCTGTAAAAACATTTTTTATTATCAAACTTTTTTAGTCGTATCGTAGTAAAAAGTTCCATCTCGGCCTTATCAATGGTCACGTATCTCCCCTGTCGCTGTGAGCTACGTGTCGCGAATTCACCCCAACGAGTTTTAGTACGAATTTTGTACCATCCGCTGCTGCACTTTAGTTAATTGACTTTTTTGTAATATTAAAAATTTTAAGGAAATAAAAATTGTTATTTGGCCTCGAAGAAAATAAAATATTTCCGTTTAATCATTTATTTAGGAGAAGAATTCTTAATCTTTTATCTGAAAACTTAAGAAATATGTCTGTTTTTCCTTTCAGATTGAAGGACAGCTTATAACAAAAAGATTTCAAGAATACAAAATAAAATTCCGAGGTTTCTTTTTCTTTTGTACATAAAAATAAAGCATCCTGAATCATTAAAGCAATAAATATCCAATGGATGGCATTTAGAATTCGTGAGAAGGGGGATGCTTTTTTGAGTTTGAATAAATTGGGACCCTGATTGAGTCTTTTGAACGAGGCAATTTACTCTAGCGCGATTGAAAGGATTCGGCAAACACGAATCGCCCGCAACTTTTTGCCGACGTAAAGAAAAAAAGTTTAATTTTAGATATAAAGAATTGTCTAATGGTATAAAAATGTAAAAACTCTTACGCTTTTTCTTTTCTTTGTTGTTTCTTCTTTCTGAAAACCCTTCGGACGCGAAGCAGAAGAAATGCCGCCCTGTCGATCGTCAGACCGGAAACTGAATCCTTTCTTTCTTCTCCACTCATCTGAAATTTAAAATAATTTTAATTTCGGGAAGACGTATTAAGTGAAAATATTAGGGACACGTCTATGCTAAATTCGAGACACGAAAAGCATCCCCAGAAGGGATATTTAGATAAATTGATCCCACAGTTTTATGCACGAGACGAGAAGCATGGAAATTATTCCCTCAAGGCCAAAACGTAGATGGCTAATGAAAGATACCATCAAGTTTATATGCACTAATTTAATTGCATGCCCTGATATAACTTGGATTTTATTTCATTAAGAAAAAAAAATTATAAATCTTTCAATTAATTAAGCTCTTTATTATGATCGAGAAGGAATTAATTCAGGGGCTTGTAAAGCGAGAGTTTATAATAAACTCATGTAAACTTGAAATATTTCGGGCTCGCCGTTGTTTCGAAATTCGGGGAAGGTAAACCGCATACTTAGTATATTTTAGGTACGTAAGTACGTTCTCTTAAAAATATAAACTTCATTTAATTTTTAAAGGTAGTTCTTTAGCCCGGATCCTGAGTGGAAGCCAGAGAAAGGGGGGAAAAATAAACAAAAAAAAAGAAACCCATTGATTTTTGGTAGCCGGACTTTTTTCGCCTATTATAACATGTTGAAATTTAAGCTTTTAGGGCCCTCGAGACACCCTTATTATCGGGTTTTTTCCTGTAATGGAAAAAATTTTAATTATCAGGGTAGAAAAATTAATATACTTCGCCCCGCAAGGCCAGAACGGGCAAAAACACCCTGGAAATTCTCCCTATTATTTTTCGAGACCAACCTTATGAACGGTAAAGATCACTAACTTGTGGGTACCACAACATATGATCTAAAATATCATCAGAGTCTAATAAATCACATCACACTCAACACAATATCTCTTTCTAAAGTAGTGGTGATGAATATCCCACAATTGTTGACCCGACGTCATGAACGTCATCACGTCACGTCAATGACGTCATCACGAACACGAACACAGCGATGAAACGCAACAAACATATTTACACTCTCTTAACATACAAACACAGAAAGAATAGCTTCCGGCACGGCACTTGACGGCCCCAGCAAGCCATTTGCTTAACTCGTCAGCAGTTCCGCACCTCTTCAACTTGCTGAATGTTGGAACTTCAGCCTCGGAATGAACTTGGCGACATCTGCGACACTCACGTCATAGCTCGACAGTTAGCGTTCCAGCATCCACACACGCATCTTCGACACATCATACAAGTCATTTTCCAGGTTTTCAGGAGAGCAAAAATACGGATTAATTTCTCGTTGGAATCATCACCAGTTGGCTAAATCGTGAACGCGTTTTCTGTTGATTATAGGGTTAAATTCCTACGAAATTCGATCCACCATGCGAAACAATGCCTAACTCAAATTGATAAAAAATGACTTGCCGTTGTTAGAACTAACGCGACGATATGATCTAAAATATCATCAGAGTCTAATAAATCACATCACACACAACACATCTCTTTCTATCAGTTCTAAATTATTGGTGATGAATAATCCCCCCCCCCACTCTACGGCGTCTGGAAAACCTGGGAAAACCCTTTCCCAAAGAACGTCAATTAAGAGTTTCTCAATATCTTTCTTTGAGGAAGCTTAAACAAGGCTCTCCTATTTAAAATTTATTTGATGATATTTTAAATTAAAACTAAAGCTTTCAAGCCGCTTACATTTAATTCCTTTTTTTAGAGTGAAGATTAATTGTGAATCACAGAAAAGATTTAAACTTGAACGTCTTCCTGTAAGAACTTACTAAAAAAGCAAAAACTCCCACTTATTTTCCGTTTGGCAAAATAAAGTTCGCCCAAGGTGTTAATAATGCCTTTAGTTTCTTAAGTTTTTCATTTCACAAGTTTCTCCCTGCGGTTAATAACTTTTTTTTTTCTCCACAGTTCCAGTGCAAGAAAAATCTTTGCCAAAGGCTTCATTTTGTTTGTCAGACCCACGGGTCGACAACTTAGATTTACTCACTTTGATGAAAATCTCTTTTGATCGCTTATTTCTTTAACAAACTGTTCCGGAATCAATTCAAAGAAGAAAAAAAGTTTGAAATGAGAAGTTTTTATCTGAGAGCTCTTTTACCCTTATTTATCCCTGATTTAGGGTGTTAAAAAACTTCCTTTTGGAAAAAAAAAAATAAATTTTATTATTTTTCCTTGAAGTGTGAGGAATGAGTAAAAATAACCTTAAAATGTAACCTACATCAAAAACAAAATGTCGCACGAAGGAAACATGATGGATTGCCATCTTTCTTCGTCCTCTAATGGATCAGATGGAGTAAATTAAAAATCGATAGGTTTTCACATTCCCAAGGTCAAATTGTCTCCATAACTTACAGACTGCAGACTCCCTTCTCTAATTTAATCCAACGTTCGACACAATATGTCAGATGGTTTATTTATTGAGCGAAACGTAGTCAACGCAATTACCTATTAAAATTCGATCGACTTTTAATTACAATTGATAGGAGGAAGATGCGAAGTATAATAAAAGAGAAAAATTTACAATTTCCCTTCAGGTTAGATTTTCAAAAGTTAAATAAAAAAATGTTTTGAATGAACCTCTTGATGATCCTTTGATGTCTCGTTAGAAGCTTAGAAGTCAATAACAAAGTTGGAGGAGAAAAAAAAATCTTTGAAAATCAAGTGCTTGGGTTATATTAATGATTGAGCAAATTTTGTATCCTTTTACTAATTGATCCGGCATAAAGATCCTCCAAGTAATAGATTTTCTTAATGATACTTCACGTTCCTTTATTTACAATGGCACGCACTAAAACGAGACTATCCGAGCGACAAAATCAATCCTTCGAAATCTTACCTTTTTTCCCTTTTCCTGGTGTTATAAAGGAAAATACAGGTCAAAGAAACGTAGAAATCAAATCAATAAATCTGAAACTATTTTTCCAAGGGGAAAAAAAAATAAATAAACACCACAAAATTTAACCGATGATGAACAAGACCATTCGAGAGGAAAAAAAAAGTTTCCCTTGACTCGTCAGTGTAAATGGACCCGCTAAAAGGGTCTGAAGTCTTGTCTTATCTGACTATCTTGGAAATTCCATTTCGCTAAGTCTGAATGAAAAAAATAAAAAGAAGTTAAAAAGTTTAAAAATGGGAGTTTCCAGCGTCAAAACTTGGCTGTTTAAAAAAATATGGTTAATCATCCCTAAAAAGAAAAATTGAGCTCTTTAAATTTGACAAAAAACCTTTGTTAATGCTTTTTTTGTTTTTTTCTATTGTAATTCAATTCTTTTTGCCTTCTCGATTTTACAAAGGGTTTAATGGTGTTGACCTTTTTTTTCGTCAAACCTCATTTTCCAGTTTTTCCGTTTTTACTTTTTTTTTTTCATCGTTAGGGAGTTTTGGAGATTGGGATGATTATTTGTTTCTAGCTTAAAAGCAATTTGATAATTATTTAAACGTCACATTTCTCGATTTTTTATATCTTTTTTTTAGAGTATTAGGTATTGCTATTAAAAAATTCCTATTTTTTCTGGGGTCTGCGTTTTTAAACCCAATTATTCCATATAATTCCACTACGTAAAGATTTTTTTAATTCAATGTTTATTGATAAAAAAAAAGGTAACCTTGAAACTTTCAATTGCTTGTGATGCGCGATAAACATGAGGTATTAATTTTTAAATCAAAATTTTTTATGGAAAAAACTAGTAATAGTTGCCTTATTAATAGTTTTTTTTTATTAATCCTTTTTTCACTCACTTTTATAATTTTTATTTATTTAAAAAAATATTCTTGATGCACTATTCACAACCGCGATAATTAATTTTGTTATTTCTATTTTTCGACTCGTGAATTACGGTCGAATTACGGTGGTGTTCACCCCTCGGAAAACTCGCGGAACACTACCATCTTCCAACCCCTCTTCGGACAGTGTTGCCAACGTACGTGAGGGAAGGAGGACCCTTTTTGGAGGCAGCGGAAGTTTTCATCCGGGATTAAAAAGAAAACAATTTTATGACATTATTTTTTTCAAACTATGCAAAACCGCATAACCTTAATGTCTTGCGGTATTGCCTATACGGATTCTTATATCATACTATATAAGACCATGCAATTTTGCCATTGATAATGTTGCATACCAGCAGTGAAGCAAAGAAATGAGCAAACAGCGTAGTGAAGATACAAGAGCCTATTTAAAAATTAATTAATAAAATAATAACACATTAATTATATTATGGTTAACGTACCTTTGATATTTTGCTCTAAAGATACTAAAGATTTGTCATCCTTCTTTGTTTTAAGGTGTATAAGTTCCAAAAGCGTTAACCCAAACTAGTTCTTTGCTACTCAGATTTTCGTATCGTAATAAAAATCCTCTTTGTCTTTTGCGTTATTTTCATGGACCATCGTTTTAAATTTGTGATTCGGGAATGAGAAACGATTTGTGAGAAAAACGCGATGGGACCGTTAAAGCCTGGGCGATTTTTATGGTGTATTTCATTACCCTGAAAAATAAAATGTTGAAAATGAAAAAGTACAAAATTTTTTTTTACATTGGCTGCATTCCTTGAGCCTGAACGCTGAATCGACGACGATCGCCGGGATTACTTGGAAGAGAAAGAACAAAATGAAATACAAAAATTTGTTTTCGACGAAAGTCGTCGACGGGCACCAAAGGCACCTGTCGAGCGGATAAAGGGCGACGAATTTGTGGCATTCATCTGTTATTTCCTTCAATTTAAGATACATATCACTACTGTAATTACAATTTACGACTTCCACGCCGGATTAAGCTTCCTAAAAATAATTAGAGATTTTTTTTGTTGGATATTTTAGTACTTTTTCCTTCAAGCCATGTAGCGATAATAAAGCATTTAATGGCGTGGTCGACGCTAACGAAATCCAAATGAGAATCGTTTCTTCCCACGCAAATTCGTAGAATCCCGGCTCCTGTAGCGATAACCAAAGAAGACAATCCATTTAGCACATCAACCCAACCTTCCATCGGGTCATTACGGTACTAATTACTTTTTTTAAAAATTATTATTTCGTTATTTTTGTCAAAAATTATCACTTACCTAACGACGGCCTGATGACAATGACGCGATAGTATTTTGAATAATCGCTCATCACTTTTCAGCCAAACCTTTCGTAAGAGTATAAGTGGTCGGATGTCCGCACATTCTTTTAAAAAATTAATATTTTAAAAATGGATAATTAAATGTACTTGTCTTTTAGAGTAGCGAGTGATAGGGTCCGTTTTTAAAAGTTCAATCATTGCTTTCCAGTCCAAAGTGGGTAGATTTCTTCCAAAAACGTCGAAGTCCGGTTGTTACAGTTTGAATATGCGGTGGAGACATAAATGAAACTCTGAAATAGAAAATCAATTAATGTAACAATTTAATAAATAGTATTATGCTTTGAAATTAGCCAATATAGGCTGTTAATGATAATTAGAGGCAGGGACATAGCCAGCGTATAATTTCGTAGGAAAGCGACCCTACTCTCTCACACAGCACTTTTTATATATGAGCTTGTTTCAGTTTTCCCGTCCTCTTCTCATTCTTTCACCGGATTTTTGAAAGCTACAATTTCTGATCATTTTCTATCAACCACCCTACTTTTTCCCAAAATAAACGTTTTCTACGGTTTTTTTAGCCATGTAATACCCAATAATGTAAATTTCTAGGCATTTTCGTCATTATTCTGCCGAGAACGCCTTTTTAACTGTTAAACGTTTATTTTCTCCTGTAAGTTTTCGGGTTTTTCTCGGTCTTTTCTGGAGTAACGCTTTTTTGGGACTTTTGAAATTGTGACTTTAGCAAAGAATACTTTTTAACCAAATGGGTCCTTTTTCCCCGATTTTTTGCCCCCTTTTTCCCTGATTTTTTAACGTTTTCTTTCTTCTATTGAGAAGAAACTTATCGATTTTTCCGACGTTTTCTGAGGTCATTTCGGGGAAAACCCTTTTTGCTGGAATTAGGGAAGTTTTTCTCAATATTTTTGCGGGAGGCCCCATTTTTACCCGTTTTAAGGCGTTTTCAGTTTTCGGCCAAGAAAGCCAATTATTTTCCGCGTTGTCTTTTGGTCGTAAAACACCATTTTTGGGTTTCGCCTATTTTCCCCCAAAAAACACCTTATTTTAACCGGTTTTGTGAAATATTTTAGCCTTTTTCTCAGTCTTTCAGCCACTAAGGCCACTATAATAAACAAACCTCAAGTTTTTTCATTGATTTCGCAAGTTCTGCTATCAAATACGTTCCGTAGTATTTTCACGGAATGATAAATAAGATCTTCCGTAAACTGTACAGCGGCTGCACTGTGATATACGAAATTCACATTTTCTATGAGTTCCTAAAAAAGAAAAATTTTAAAACGTAAAAAAA
>JACGAQ010001808.1:0-51318 GCA_014119065.1 Orius insidiosus | reverse complement strand
AGGAAGTGGAAGGATTTTTCCCTTCAAATGACCCAAATAAACATAAACAGTCTTTCTATTGAAAAAAACACCCTTTTAAAATTCGATTTATGTTGATCCCTTTTTTGAGGAGTTTCATGACCCCTGGCCCCTTTTATTTCGTAAAACGTACAAAAAACAAGCACGAAAAAAGGACAAACGTTGTTCCACCAGTTCCTGGAATCGAAATGTTTGCTGGGAATTTTTTAAAAAATAAAAGAAATCTTTAACATTTATTTATTTTTTTACATTACAATAATGGTTATTTACAATATTTTGTGCAAATCTTCGACTTAACCAATGGGGTGGTCGCGGGCTCAAAGCAAGTCTCCCATTAGTCGTCCAAAATAAAAACATTTAAACGTCAATTATTTTGAGCATTTTTATAACAAAAAGCACACCAATATTTACAATAAAACATATTATATTAATATAACAGTTACCAGGAAGACCCTGTGGATAGAGCGAATTATCTACACTATTTTTAACATTTAAATATCTAATACAGATAACGTTTTTAGTTTAACTTTGACTATTGATTAAATTCTATGTACACACACACAATTTTCTTTATATAAATTAAAAATTAATATTAAAAAAGAAAATTTAATCACTATGATTTTTATTAGTACCCTAACTTGTCCGCTATTGTATTTTAAAATACAATTTGGTATTAAAAATTTTAATATAATACAAAATTTACAGTTGTTTATGTGTCCAGGCTGGCGCTTCTAAACCTGAAAAAGAAAGAGAAAAAAAAAATGAAAATGAAAGTATTAAAAGTTTGAAAAGAATTTTAGGTATCCGATTTGTACGTTCGAAAAGTTTTCTGGCACGAATTCCATTTTCGATAAGTTTTCCATTTGAATAGTTAAAGGAAAATCTGAATAAAAGATAAAAGTATGTAATAGATTAAATTATCAAACAATTAACCAACAACAGAGGAAGAAATGACTGTGATAACGGGTATCTCACGACGCGTTTCGGCTTAATAAGCCTCGTCAGGTGAGCTATTCCCTCTATCACAATCATTTCTATCTTTTCTCTGTGGACCTATCTACGAGAGAATTAGTGGAAACTGCGGGAAGCTGGAGACAACTTGTCCCCTAAAAACTTCAACGCCGCCACTTCTCTAAGAGATAGAGCCACTCACCACCTCCTTGTTGGTTTTTATGACAGAACTGCTGCCAAGGCATTACTTTACTTTTTTAATTTTTGTTGCTATACGCAAATTGATTTTATTATCAAACAATTAACCAACAACAGAGGAAGAAATGACTGTGATAACGGGTATCTCACGACGCGTTTCGGCTTAATAAGCCTCGTCAGGTGAGCTATTCCCTCTATCACAATCATTTCTATCTTTTCTCTGTGGACCTATCTACGAGAGAATTAGTGGAAACTGCGGGAAGCTGGAGACAACTTGTCCCCTAAAAACTTCAACGCCGCCACTTCTCTAAGAGATAGAGCCACTCACCACCTCCTTGTTGGTTTTTATGACAGAACTGCTGCCAAGGCATTACTTTACTTTTTTTAATTTTTATTGCTATACGCAAATTGATTTTATTATCAAACAATTAACCAACAACAGAGGAAGAAATGACTGTGATAACGGGTATCTCACGACGCGTTTCGGCTTAATAAGCCCCGTCAGGTGAGCTACCTATCTCGTAGATAGGTCCACAGAGAAAAGATAGAAATGATTGTGATAGAGGGAATAGCTCACCTGACGAGGCTTATTAAGCCGAAACGCGTCGTGAGATACCCGTTATCACAGTCATTTCTTCCTCTGTTGTTGGTTAATTGTTTGATAATAAAATCAATTTGCGTATAGCAATAAAAATTAAAAAAAGTAAAGTAATGCCTTGGCAGCAGTTCTGTCATAAAAACCAACAAGGAGGTGGTGAGTGGCTCTATCTCTTAGAGAAGTGGCGGCGTTGAAGTTTTTAGGGGACAAGTTGTCTCCAGCTTCCCGCAGTTTCCACTAATTCTCTCGTAGATAGGTCCACAGAGAAAAGATAGAAATGATTGTGATAGAGGGAATAGCTCACCTGACGAGGCTTATTAAGCCGAAACGCGTCGTGAGATACCCGTTATCACAGTCATTTCTTCCTCTGTTGTTGGTTAATTGTTTGATAATAAAATCAATTTGCGTATAGCAATAAAAATTAAAAAAGTAATAGATTAAGCAAAAAAAAAAAAAAAGAAAGAAAGTGTGAAATTATGGCATTATAATTTTGTGGGTATACTACTCATATTTGAAATGTAAAGATTTGTAATTTTTGGTATTGAAAGCTAACGAGGGAGAGAGGATGAAAAACGGATCTTCCAAGACCGGTTTCGGCATAATACGCCTCATCAGGTGGACTATTTCCTTATTTTTCCATTCTTTCTACTATTTTACTAGAGCCTATCAACACGGTATTGTTAGCTTTCAATTTATAAAAATTACGAAAGTCTGAAATTGTATTTTTAATAATTTTTAATTTATGTTATGACTTTTATAATTTTATTTTGTGAAATATAAAGAAGAATGAGAAAAGTTTTATATTACTTTTCAAATTCAAACGGTCACTGCAAAAAAAAGGTTCTTTCTGTTTTTTGCAGGTAATAAAAAAAATTAATTAATCCGAAATTCGACCCCAATTAATATTGCGGTATTTTGACCAACTTTAATTTACAATGAAATATCTTTCTTTTATTAAATCCGAACGTTGATTTATTTTTTATAAAAAAAAAAACGTTGTTAATGTAAAGCTTTTGACGGTAAAAAAAAATCGTTTGAGGTTTTCTTAAAAAAACCAATTAAGGTATACTTGATTAGCGTCCGCTGTGTTCGCCCACGGGGGAAAAACGGAATGTCACTTAACCTGGACCAATGTAATTGTGACACAAAGCAAATTATGCTGTAATTTTAATGAAATTACCCAGGCAATTATAAACTATTCTGTTTTGGACGTTCCAGGAACGTTAGAAAAAAAAATCTACCAAAAAAGGGCAGATAGGAGGAAAAAGTAGATCCGCAGTTGTTTGTTACCCTTTTGTGCCCCTAAAGACCCTTTCGGATGCATCCATATTTACTTGTACTATGTTTTTTGATCGACTTATTTAGAAGAATGTTCTGAAATCTTTCCTCCAGGGATTCTTTTTTTCTTAATTGAATTAGAGGCCCCAATTTCGTCTCAGTCGTGAAAAAAGGTAAGGAGAGGACGAAAAAAAGGGGTTAAAATACGTAGAGGCAGCATTTCTAATAAATCGTGTTAAGAACTTTCGAGGGTATGGAAAGGGGGGAAGCTAATCAAAAGGATGTTGTTTTTGTGGGTGACCCGTCGACGACCGCTGATATAAACTCTTTTCTGCCCGGCCCTTTTCGACTCCGAGACTTAAAATAGACTGTCACGATCAACATTTTTTTTCTTCCCCGGGTTTTCCCTTCCATCTTTTCAAAGCAGCTCTTCCCGCAAAATCTCGAATTGACTAATTTTTTTTATCTTAACCTCAATTCTAAACTTCTCTTCTATAAAAAACGTTCATTCAAAAGAGTGAAAATTGAAAAAGTTTTAAATGTTGAAATGAAATCTGAAATTAAAATACAACAATGACGTTTTTGCTCAATGGGAAACAATCAATTCTGATTTTCCTTTCCAGAATCAACTTGAAAGATGTCTCCATTACGTTGCTGGGGTTCGAACCAAAAAAATCATCAGATTTCAAACCCCCTTTTTTGATTAAAATCCACGGTGACAATATTTACCCTTTGATTTCATTTAGCAACCTTCGCGCAACCCCTACTCTCTCACGGATTTTTTAATTAACTTAGACATCATCCTTTTCTTACGGCTTCTCAATCGAAATTAATTTCCTTTCTCTAAAACTTATTAAACCTTCACACTCAGGAGAAAAAATTCTTCCTCAAAAAATTCAAAAATCATTGATTTTCGGTTGACCGAAAATATTTTATACACGACCCGTAGGAAAAAGGGCTTAGGGTAGCAACAACTCCATTTGCTTTCAAATTGCTAGGTTTTTACCAAGCCACCCTTATTTATAGAAGACAATCCAGTTTTTTCCCATTCTTTACGAGATTCATATCGTAAAATTTTTACATTAACCATTTTTTAAAAACAAACGATTAACTCAAGTGACAAATACTAAAAATATGAGGTAGAAATAGAAATCTTAATTGGGCCATCAAAACTTTCTGGACGGTTTGGCTTAGTACCAGGGAAGAATGTTATAAATCTCCTTTATTGGTTAGACAACCACGTGAACCCCTTTTTTTCTTTCTTTTTTCTTGTAGAAGTAAAGAAAAGCCGTTAAAATAAAAAGATTTCATTCAGGCTTTTGAACACCAAAAAATTATCATCTCTATCAAAAATTGTTAATTAGGGTGTTATTTTTTATATTTATAAATAATAGTTAACGAGAGAGAGACAAATAAAAAAAAACCTATTTCACGATCGGTTTCGGCCTAATAAGCCTCTTCAGATGCACTGTTTCCTTATATTTTTTTTCGTTCTCTTTCTAATTTACTTGACCTACACGGTATTATGGAGACTGCGGGAAGGTAGACAGACGGAGGTTGTAGTGACTTAACTAGGAGGTGATTGGGATAAAAGAAAGGTTCTGTCTACCTTCCGCAGTCTCTATAATTCCGTGTAAGTCTAGTAAATAGAAGAGAAGAAAGAGAGAAAAAAAGGAAATAGTCCATCTGACGAGGCCTATCAGGCCGAAACTGGTCGTGTAACACCCGTATTTTCATTCTCTTTCCCTCGTAACTATTTGCAATAAAAAAAGTTTAAACTAAATATTTAGCTCAGTTTCTTGGATGGAGGTACCTTCATAATACAGCCGGGAGACGTGATAAAAGGTGGAACAAACGTTAAATCCTGATGCAAGATTAAAAACCTGTTTGTGTCACTTTTATCCTATGGGGTAGAAAATAAACATTTTATCCATTTAAAAGCGTTTAAAATGAAGTAAATAGAAATGGAGGGTACTTGATCTACCTTCCTTCCATTACCTTGTAACGTGATCCGAATAGAAACGTAGGGTGGGTTTCAATTGAATCAACTCGACACAACAAAATAGGAAAAAAAGACAGTGTAAATTTTTTTTAAATGTTCAGATTTAAAATGGCTATTTTTAGGATTTATTTTTTAGGAACCCCGTTATGTAGAATTTTTTATCCGGCGACCTCAATTTAAGGGTTCTTTTGAGTATCGGACGAGTTATAATAAATTTGAAGTATCATCTAAATAAAAATTCAAAGAACTTCACATGTTGATTGCACTGAAAGAAAAATGAGTCGTATGGTGGAAAATGTAGTCGCATCAATCTTAAGAATTGGATCTTATCATCTTATAGCGAAGGATAAATTAAGTTCGAAACGTTGTTTTCGTTTCTCTGAGACAATTTTCTACTCTCCACATAAATAATGCGAAATCTCATTCGATCAATACGTAGAAAGAGACATTACAGGACGTGTCATGGAGAGCATTTAAGAAATGAGTTGAAGGAAAATTTAAGACCTAAGGGACCTTATTTATATTTCAAAAGGTAACCTTTTAGCATAATTTTGGGCCATTTTGTGGGTATTTAGACTTTTTTGAGAGACAAAGTTGGCGTTTTTTATTTTATCCTTTCCGAGGGCGACTTTCTCGAAGGAAGAGGGGCATTTTATCTCATAAAAATTATCAACATGTTTTTTAGCTTTGTTGCCACCACAGTATTAAACCAGTTAGAAACGATTTGGCCGTCAAATCTGGCGTCATATTTGGTGGTTAAGCCATTCTGCGCATGCGCCAAGTTTTGAACCAGTTTGAAACGTATTGGGCGTCGAATTTCATGTTAACTAAGACGTTCTGAGCATGCGCCGGGAGTTTGAAACATGTTGGAACAAAGCTTTTACGTCATTTTCAAAATTTTCTGAGAAGTAATTTGACACTTTTTCTTTAGAATTTCATGACATTTTTTTTTTCTAAGAAAAGAAAGGCTTGTTGAGAAACCAGAAAAGCGTCATTAGACTCCTCGTCTCATACCTCTTTGTAGCAATTGAGGACTTGTTGCCTTAGGGATCATTAAAGAGTCTGCACATTATAAAATAGAGGACTCTTTCCTCAAACAACTCTTTGTCAATTTCAGACCTCCGGGCTTAACTTAATTAAGATGAAAATCTTAATAAAACAATTTAAAGAATAAAAAATTCATAGATCACAGGAAAAAAAAAAACATCAATCAAGTTGGCAGATGAAAAATGCGAAGGGTTAGAAAAAAAGCTGTGGCTCACTGACTCAAATCAATCGATCTCATTCACGCCTCCCACACAAAAAGGTTCACTTAAATTGAGGTAAGGAGAGGGGAAAAAAAGGACTCGTCCAACCGTGAAGACGTCCGGAGAAAATCAATTCCCACCCATAAGTCAACGATCAATATTGATTTCTCGGAAATTACGAATTGAAAACAGAAATCACTTCAAAAGCCCTGTAAATAGGGGAAAATAAAGTTTAATTCCATGATTTAGTTATTAGGCAAAACAGTTTAATTAACAGATTTTGACATGACATGATTCTGCTTTTGGCAAGCAATTTATCACTTTAAAAAAAGTATTTTAAGAAAATAATTAACTGATTAATGGCTTCAACTCAGAAGGATGACGTTTTACAATTTAAACATATGTATGAAAATGGCTGCCTTAAAATACAATAATAATGGTATATTCATGTGGAATCTGTAATCGGAGTTGATATATCTCTTTGTAATGCGCCCACCGTTTAGTGTTATCAGAGACGGCAATAAACTTCTATGTTTCCCTAAACTTTCCCGGTTTAAAATCCGAACAAGGAAAATTTTGTTCTGATTTGTAGTTTTCGTGTCCATGGTAACCGATCGATAGTTTTTAATCAACGATTTACGACTGGGAAACAATGGGTGTACCATCAACTTAAGAAAATCGAGACATGTATAAAAATCGACGGATTTTCACGTTCTTAATAAAAGGGAAGCAAACTTTTCAACCAAAACGGCGTGAATTTTAAAAAAAATTTTCAATATAAAAATCCTTCCTTTTTAAAATATTCTTACAAAATAGAATCATACATTTTTGGGAACCTTTTTTGGATAACTAATTTTAATTAATTTTGCTTGTTTAACGTTTAATTAAACTGTTCAATCGATGGGTGGGAAGACAAGGAAATGAATTAAGAGGTGTGGGTTAGAGGGGTTAAACTCGATTACGCCAAGAATTACAGAGATGCCCATAACAATGAACGTCATGTTAAACATGAAAATAACCATAAAATCAATAATTTAACTCGTTTTTTTAATATATATTTTTCATCTGACAATCTGTTTGTAGCAGGAGATTGGAATATCGATAGCTGTCAGAATAAACAACCTTTGTATCCTGAGGATAAAAAAACGAGGACAGAGGAGGAAAAAAAGGAGTTAAGCAGATTGAATTTCCCGGAAACTCGGCTCAGATGTCCGTGATTGATTGTTTACCTAATAGTCGTTTGGTGTTTAAGTATGTAGTATATATCTAAAGGGACTTGTAAACCTCTGTGAAAAAAAATGTTCTGAGAACCAGTGAAATATAACGTTTCTCGAAGAAAGGGATTCCAAAATTTTTTAGCAAGCAGACCCCTTTTCCACGAAATTATGGGGCATATCTTGTTTTCGAGTCTAAAGAAACCCAAATCTGTAAGAAACCCAGTAGAAAATCCGAGGAAAAATTCTAAAAATCCTGTAAAAAAGGAGTTTCCTTATCAAAAACCGAGGAAAACTCTAAATATCCAGCATAAATCGTATTCGTTTCAAGAAGATTCTAGAAATCCTATAAAATGTGGTCTTTTTATAAAAACTGAAAAACTCTTAAAAATTCTTGTCAAAAAGCCGGAGGAAAATAGCTAGTAAAAATCTTAAAAAAAATAGAGCTTCTTAAAAAAAAAAAAAAAAACAGGAAAAACCGGGAAAAACTCCCCCAAAATCCTGTAATTTTTTTCTTCCTTTTCTGAAAACTCCCATATTTACTAAAAATACCTACTAAAATTGTGTCAAATATCTCGTCTTTTGAAGACTAAAAAAATTTGATATTTTAAGACCTCTCATTATTCCTGGTGTTCATTTAAGTTTTCAGCAATTTTCATCCAGACTCCCTTATCTTAAGGGTTCCTCGGACTTTTGGAACCCCTTCTCTAAAGAAAGCGCCAATGCTTGACCTGATTTCATTGCTATATTTTAGAGCTTAAATTTCAAAAATTATTTTTTCTTTTAGTCTTTAAAGTTAAGTCAGAGCCCAGATGAATATTTTTTATTCAATTTTTTCTTCTTACAATGATAATAATACATTTAAAAGTTAACGTCAAATCTCGTTTTACGCCATGTCCTAGGTTAATAAGGGTAAAGGATGGAAACGAGTTGTGAGCTTTGTGCCTCGGGTTACGGTCTCCTGGTTTGGACAGCGACGTCATAATTGGAAACAGGAAACTTGATGCACTGGCATAACATTCAATTTCGAAAGAAAAAAAAAAAGAAGTTTTCAGACGTCATCAACAAAGGAGTTTCTGGTTGAGGATTACTGGTTGCAACAATCAAGTTTTACTAAAAAATTTTTTAAATAGATATTTTAGTTATAAATGGATTACCGAAACGATTGAGGCCTGTCGTGATTTACTAAACAATGGAATGATCTCTGGCGATTTAATTGGAAAAGTGGGAATCCATTGTTTTCAATTAATGAATCCTTCCTCGCCATGAGTGGAGCGTAAAAACAAAAGGGAAACTATTTTCCCTCACGTCTATTGAGAAAGGACGGAATTTTAAGTGAATATCGAACGTCGATATTCGACATAACTCCGACGGTGATCCCGTGATGCCAGTCCGCCGTCCGCTCTCGAGGGTATCTCGGAAATTGAACGGATCCTCTGATCCCTCTTTTCGACCCTTGTCCAAACCTCAAGGACCATCCTTGAATTTCAATTACAAAGGGAAAACAAAACTGGAAACGCAAAATTATATAAACAAAAACTCATTTCTATTCTAAAAGATAAACTATTTTAGCTACGTCAAAGCATATTTCCCAAAACTCCTTATCATACTCATGGTTGTCTGAAAGTTTCAACGATTAAACTTGCTCAAATAGAAGTTATTGTAATACCTTCCATATTTGTTTTTTAGGAGAGGCTCTTCCACACTTCGTAGTTTCTACCTTGGTTCTTATAATTTATCTTCTGCGGCCATTTTCTGTCAAACGTCCTTAATTTTGGAAGAATTTTTACACAAAGTTTTCGAAATCTTTCATCTGTTATTTAGGTATTATAAGCATTTTGATGTATAGGTTCTTATCCTACTTCTGACACCATTGAAATGGAAATATCAAGAAGGGTGTGAAAAGTGAAGTAAAGAGGTTTTCAAAGGAAATTTTTTTTTGTTACTAAAAATACAAATTTACTAACACAATTTTCCATTACATTGAACTATGATCGTAAATCGAAACCTTGGAAATTTGATTCCTCACCTCGAGATCTCGATTTAACAGCCTATATCCCCCGCCTACGGCCTCCAGCCATTAATTACGCCTCTTGGTCCGCTAATGAGAAAGTGATTGATTCTCGACATTATTGAACCCATTATTATTTTTTAAAAAGGATAACTCATGAAAATATTGACAGATTTCGTTTTTATTTAATTACTTATTTCAAAATAAATGTTTTTCGCCTTTTAAAGCAGCTTCCTCCTAATTAATTATGAAGATGCACTCTAAAATGTTCGGACCATTTTAATATTAAAGCATCTCTCTATCTTCCTGGGAACTTCTTAAAAGTTAAACATTTTGAAAACAATACGTCCCTTTGTATCCAATATTGAATACACTGTAAATATTTAGAGAACATAATGTAAATTTTAAAATTTTAAACTTTAATCCATTTTTAATTTTTACAAAAGACAATTTTAAAAGGTGTTAAATTTAGGTTTTTCTAAGTTTGTCTTTCGGCGTACCTGGTTATTTGCGGCTTATTAAAAAGAGCTGCTTATTAAAATGAGGTGACAGATGTTAAAAACTCCGCCATAAAATGTAAAAAACTTTATTCTACAAGAAACTTTCTAATTTTCAACCATATTACCTAAAAGTAAAATCGTTAAAAGTTTTAAATCGATTGATAAAAATAAATAAGTTTCCTCTTTTTAACTTCCTTAAAGATGTTATTGTGATACCCTCCAGGTCGGGTTTTTGGGGAGGGGTCTTCTAGACCCCGGAGGGTAAATTCGAATATGGATCTATATCGATCTCAACTTTGTCTGTGGTTCCGGCGACGGTTCAACCGATTTTCACCAAATTTTCACACAAATTTCTTTAGCCGGTGAAGAAGAATGTAGCGAAGGCGATTTTTGAATTTCGAAAAAATGGCTGAGATATGGCTGTTTGAAATTTTAAAAAATTCGCTGCGGCAGACCCTTTGGTCCGATTTTCACCAAATTTTCACCAAAGACTCCTTTATTTTTTACGAATTTTTGGTGTAAAAAAATTGCCACTTTTTATTGTTATTTTTTTTTAGTAGGGAGAAATTTCATATTTCTACCCATTACGAGAGGCACATCCCTAGGCCAAAGTGTCTATTATTTCTACCTTGACTCTTAAAAAAATTTCGAAAAAAGAACTTAAAAAATTGATCAAACCCCTCCTATATACTTCTCCTCCCATATACTTCCCCCTCCTATATTGTTACTTCTCTTTAAGGAAGTTTTTGTTGGAAGCTCTTGAAACCAGTACTTTTAAGAGCCTCATCGCAGGACCTAAGTCCAAATCCTTCATAAATAAAATTTAATTCTTTATTTTATTATTTTACAAAGCCTATTATTTTATTGTTTATATTAAAAATAATATTTGAAAAAAAAAAAAAAGGAATTATAACGTCCAACATTGAGGAGGAAAAAAGAAATACTTTGATATAAAATGATGTTTTGGATTACCAAACAATATCGAAATGCTCGAGGCTTATTGATGTCAAAACAGTAGGCCGAAACCTATTAACTTCAGGTTATTTTATTATTAATTCGGGAAAAGAAGTCTACCAAAATGACAACACTTTCGCAATACAGTTGAGAGTTCTGACCATTATGTGCATTCCGGTAAAAAGCGTTTTAAGTGGGTTTATTTTTTCGGGGAAATCCATTCGCTCGATTTCAAATTAAAGACTGGTTTTCTCGACAGCTTTTAGGCGAGGTCTTGGCACTTGAAACCAAAAAGACAACAAAAGCCCTTCCCAGACCTAATGTTTTATGCATTTCCCTTCCCATTCTTCTTCAGCTCCTCTTCATTTTACTTATTCACTATCTTCCTCTTATCTTTTGTAAGGTGACGATGGCGGATACCCTAAATCAATTGAAGAATCCGGAGACGAAATCCGTTTTAGGTTCTAATTGCGTTTCCTTCGAAATTTTTTTAAACCTAAATATTTTTTGAACTTTTGAAGAATGGAGAAAATGACTGTGGTTACAAGAGAGGGAGCGCTTTTAGAAACTTATTTATATAAAATCTATTGATTTCAATCGTTAGGGTTCGAAATGTTGTTTCCGCCTTGACAGAAGGAAAAAGAACTTTTTTTCTTTCTTCTTTGTGTTCAATTTCTTTCCTACTTTTTCCGTTCTGGGGACATCCGGAGAAAAACAAGTATTTCACGAACATAAAAAAATCTCGAAAACGAAAAAATTTCCTCGGCCTTTTTGAAATTTTGAGGATTTTTGGGTCGTTTTTTGGACTCCAATATTTTGCTTCTAATACTGTTTTCCTCGAACTTCTGGAATTGAAAACCTCTTTTGCCTAAGAAACACTCATTTTCTGCAATCTTTTGGCCAAAAAACCCTTCTTTATCCGAATTTTAGGGCCATTTTAAGATATGTGCCAATTTTAGAACACCCATCGCTTTTTTTGACTATCCACAATTTAGATTAAATGAAATGGAGTAAAAAACGAGATAAATTGTGAGAATTGACTTAGTATTTTGTTTGCTATGTGTATTTATTCTTCTTCTCGATACCTACTTATGCGATTGAATGTAAAACGAGTTTTTTCGCGGTGGTGAGATTTGATGCGGAATGGAGTCTAACCTGATATACAGTCTTAAGCAAACATCAATCCCCCTTCTCATCCTTGAGTTTCCGGAAAGGGGGAGGACTCTAATGATGTTTGAACAGGTGAATCCGATAGCTGCGGTCAAATTGGTCCGAAGAGTCCACAAAAGGCTTTTTTTTTTAGTTAAAAAGAAAAGGCGCTAGGAAAATATCCACTCAATTTTTTTGATCGACCGAGAGGAAAGAGAGAGAAGGAGAAAAAAAAAAGGTTGATTACCGAAAATAGACTTGACATCCGAGGCCAATCAATTCACTCCGCGACGTGTACATATTTGATAAGGCAATTTTTTTCGATTACTCACACCAAAGACACTGATTGATGGAAGGGGGTTTGCAAAAAAAATTACTTATGTTTTATTATTTAAATTTTTTTTTTCTATCGGAAAGTGGCGGAATCAGGAGTTTTCAGAAGCGGAGGTAACCGTGACAGTTATTTTCTGTTGGTCGTCATAAATCAAATCCTAACAGCCCTCTTCTTGCTGGCTCACTTGATTTGTGACTCATATCGGTTGGTATGGAATAACGTTGGGAATTGTAAGCCCTATTCTTCGCAAAATCAGAGCCAAATCGCCTTTTATTTATACTTTTTTCCTCCCTGACAATATCTATACTCACATTTGAATAAAAAAAATTCAAAAATCCTACCTTACTCCTTTATTACCGATTGTAAATCAAGTAAACTTCGTTAGACACCGTAGGCTCTAATTTACAATGAATCTATACCGATCTCAACTTAGTCAGTTTTTCCGTCTGGCCGTACCATTTTTCGCGACACTTTACAGCCAAGGATTTCAGCCGATTTTTAGAGTCTTCCTACTTGGTGGGCAAAGAAAATCGCGATATTTGAGTTGCGATATGTAATGCAATTTTGAAATAGGAATTTTTAGCGAAAACAATATTTTCCCCACTTTTTAGAATTAATTTATTGTATTAATTTTATTTTTAATAGAAGGGAGAAATGAGAGACGTTCACAAGGGTCGAGACGGGCACCCCTCCGCCAAAAAATTAAATAAAAATAACTATGTATATGTATACTAGGAATACCTTAGGAGGGTATTCCTATACCCTTATACTAGGAATAACCCCTCCTTATATACATCCTATTTTTTTTGCGAATTTACTTGCTCTTTAGCTAGGAAAATTCAATTAGGGGCCTCAGGCTAGTAATTTATTATTTTATTTATTTATTTTCTTTGCCATGGGCCTGCAGGGAAAAGTTTACCTTTCTAATTAAGCCTTCAGAGTTTGAACCTTGAAGTAAAGGAATTTTAACTAAAAACGTTAAAAATTTATTCTAATTTCTTCTTGTTTTATTAATTTTCTCCTTGAGAAGCCCATTCGAATAAAATGGGACTAAAAACAAATGGCATTCATAAATTTTCAGGAAAACAAAATAAATGAAAAGATTTTTACCCCCAAAAATAATTTTTAAGTTTAAAATTATCGCCTGTTTTGTGATCACGATCGGAGGTGGAGTTTGTTTTCGGCAAGTATAATTCGAAAGAGAAAATATTGAATCGGGATTATGGCCACCAATTTCGCCCCATTCCGGTTGAATGACACATAACCCCTGAACCCCATTTTAAAACAACCCTGTCAAAAAAAGGGCCATAAATTGTATCAAAGGAAAATTAGAAATGGTGGAAAATCGTTGAAACGCTAGTGGAAGCTTTATGAAAACATAATACCACAAAGAGAGTGGGTACTTTTAAGTAAGATAAGTGTGTACTTATTTTCGTCGTATTGACTTTTTAAGTTTCTTCTTTAAGATACCTCCTATAAAATACCACCATTTTAATTTTTTTAAATTCTAAAAAACATCTTCTTCCATAATATTTCTTTATTGGCTCTCATTAAAATCAGGTTTCTCTACGCTTTCTGGGAATAAAAACTTCTGACTAAGAAGGCAATTCAATTTTTATAAAACGTAAGTTATTTTAAAGACAGGAAAAACCTCTAAGGAAACATCGTTATTTCTTTTAAATCATTTCCGAAGTCTTAATTTAAAAAAAATTAATTAGGCAGTTTACATCGAGTTTATAAGCCCCTTTTTTTCATCTTAAAGAGCGGACAGTGGTGTAGATTGCAGCGGGAGAAGAACAAACTAATTTGATTTTTTCTAATGCAGCAAATTATTTTTAAGTTATTTTTCGGTGTTTTACCGATTACAATATGAATACCGTAAGAAAATGTGAAATGGATTCATTTTTGTATTTGGCAGGAAAAAAGGGGTAATGCTGAACAGATTCTATAGCCTTGTCATTTCGCAGTACAGCTATTTCATCTAGCGTCAGATGCCTGAACTATTTCCGTGAAAATCATCGGCATCTAGCGGCAGAAATAGCCCGGGAGCCTTGCCATTCACATACCCTTAATGATAAATCTTCTTTACTAGTTTTTAAGTTTATCGACCACTAATATTAATTATTTTGTTGTTTATCAGGAGCGGTATGGTCATTGACGGTTGAAAAAATTAGATGTTAGTCGAGCTTTCGAATAATATGTATTCATCATCAGGACCTTCAGTAATACAGACAAAAATTAATATAAATAATCAGAAATTTCAAAAATTATATAATAAAAGTTCATTTACTTCACCTCGATCTTTAGTTTATTTTTCCTTAAAATTTAGCTTTAGATATTTTTCCCTCATGATTTTCCGTTTTGCTCACATTGTTTGAAAAACATGGGCTGACTAGATCGATGTTATAATATTTCTCTAAGGATTAGATCACATTTTTTATTATAAAGTACTTCTATATCACAGGTCGTTATTACTTAAAATAATTTTAAAGAGTTCGAAATTATAAAATTTAAATAGATGGAAAGAAATCAGATTAAAAATTTAAAAACAACAACATAGACATAGAGAAGCTATCACAGACTAATTCCCGCTTTAATTTAAATTTAATAGCCCGTGGTAGATTGTGTTGAACCCTAAGAGATCAGTTTGTTTATTGCAAGCGTTATTTTCCAGATATATATACATTTTTTCTTTAAACCTTCTACGACCCAAGTTTCCTTCTTTACACATAATCTTTGGTTCTTTTAAGTTAAACTTATGGTCCATTTCAATAGCATGCTGAGATAGACCCGTCCCATTTCTACTTTGATTACTACAGTCTAAACCATGTTGATATAATCGTTTTTTTAACTTTTGCATTGTCTCCCCAATGTATGTGCAATTACAACCTTGGCCTTGGTCTCGGCCTTCACAGTTTAACTTGTAGACTACTCCGGATACATTTAATATGTTTTCTTGGTCTTTTAGTTTAGTATGCATGCATGACAATTTATTCTTATATTTAAAGGTGATTAGTGTTTCAGGTAACTTGGATTTAAATAGGAACTTCAATTTGTTCGAAATTTCAGGTACATAAGTGATGGAATTATAAAAACATTTTTCATTAAAATTAGGAACAATTTGGTTGACAGTAGTAGGAGAATTTTGGTTTGCGGTTGTCCTTTGGTATGAAGAAATCAAATTTAATATTAGGCTCTTAGGATAGTTGTTTAGTGATAATATGTTGATAATGGATTCTTTTGCTTTTTTCATTACCTCCATGCTACTCACTGAAAACACCCTCCTGATAAGGTTATTAGCGCAATTCATTTTGAGGGGAAAAGAATGTGAAGACCTAAAATCGAAATATCTCCCACTGTTCATAGCCTTGTTATACCACTCCGTTTTTAGGGTATTGTCAACCTTTCTAGTGATCCTAATATCTAAAAAAGTTAAGGAACCTTGTATTTCATTTTCTACAGTGAACTGAAGCTTAGGATGGTAGGAGTTGAAAATTTTTAATATTGGGCAAAATATTAGGCAAAATTTTGGTACAACTGCAGTTTCGGCTGCCAAAGCTCTTTCAACCTTCATCTGCAAGCTTGCGAAAAGCAAATCTAGACGCTGGTTCCTTCTCAAATGCAGATCCACCAACATCTATCCATCCTTCATCGTTCTCAACCTTAAAGGGCTCTTCAGCTGCCTTGAAGAACCAGGTAGTCACATAAATTATGAAGTATCAAAAATTCACTCAAAACTAAAACGAGATTTGCTAAATTTACATATTAAGAAGTGTGTTAAAAAAGTTAAGACCCTGGAACGAAATGTTGATAACCAGATCATTAAGTTCAAAAATTTAGTACCACTTCAAATTGCAAATAATTTCATTGATAATCAATTTGATTTTTTAAAAAAGAAATTTGAGTTATGTAACAATGCCTTGAACAAAAAGTACAACAAACTGTGTTCAGATCAAAAACTTGGACAGAAGCACCTATCTGAGAAAAAGTTTTTGGAAAATAGAACTGACCTTGAAATTCCAGAAAAGGTAGAAGAAATTTTAGGGCTAGATCCCAATTTTAATTTTGAGTACACAAAAAGAATTTGCCAGTTTTGGATCTGATCACTGATGTGGAAATGATTATAGAGAATGTAAATGATTTAAGAAAAAGAAATATATTACGATCAGAAGCCACAAATGTGCTTAGGAATGGGATAACTCTATTTAAAAATAAACCTATCGATATTACTAGTCAAAATATACACAATGCAAAGAAATTTTTGGAGAATCATAAAGACATAATACTAACAAGGTCAGACAAAGGCAATAAAAGCGTCCTTATGTACAAAGCAGAATATGATAATAAAATCAAAGAAATGTTAAATGATCCGTCTACATATAAATTAATAAAAAACGACCCGACGTCAAAATTGGAAACTGAAGGAAATAAAATTATTGACACTCTTATCCAAAATGAAATAGTGTCGGCTGAAGAGGGAAAGAAATTAAAATATCTAAAACGGCATAACTCGATCGCGCCTAAATTATATGGTCTTCCCAAAGTGCACAAACCAAATCTACCTCTTCGGCCCATAGTATCTAACAACCAATCACCTTTTGAAAATCTATCTAAATGGTTTAAGCCAAAACTGAATACTTTCCTTCAGTTGTCTAAATTTGACGTCAAAAATTCGATTGATTTTAAACAAAAAATTGATTCCATTGTCTTAGAAAATGATGAAAGATTAGTCTCGTTTGATGTCCAGTCCTTGTTTACCAATGTTCCTCTAAATGTCATAATGTATATAGTCAACCAAAAATGGACTGAATTTAAGGATGAGATAGGACTACCAATTGAAACGTTTTTAGAAATTTTAATATTCACAAGCATGAAAGGATATTTACAAGCAAAGGGCCAAACATATCTCCAAATCGAGGGAGTAGCCATGGGAGGTGTCTTATCACCACTACTGGCTGGCATTGTGATGAACGACCTACTCGATTGGTCCATTGCTCAAATTCCTTTTAAAATTAAATGTCTCTGTAAATATGTGGATGATCTCTTCCTAATCCTGCCTGAAGATAAAATAGACCCAATATTAAAAATTTTCAACTCCTACCATCCTAAGCTTCAGTTCACTGTAGAAAATGAAATACAAGGTTCCTTAACTTTTTTAGATATTAGGATCACTAGAAAGGTTGACAATACCCTAAAAACGGAGTGGTATAACAAGGCTATGAACAGTGGGAGATATTTCGATTTTAGGTCTTCACATTCTTTTCCCCTCAAAATGAATTGCGCTAATAACCTTATCAGGAGGGTGTTTTCAGTGAGTAGCATGGAGGTAATGAAAAAAGCAAAAGAATCCATTATCAACATATTATCACTAAACAACTATCCTAAGAGCCTAATATTAAATTTGATTTCTTCATACCAAAGGACAACCGCAAACCAAAATTCTCCTACTACTGTCAACCAAATTGTTCCTAATTTTAATGAAAAATGTTTTTATAATTCCATCACTTATGTACCTGAAATTTCGAACAAATTGAAGTTCCTATTTAAATCCAAGTTACCTGAAACACTAATCACCTTTAAATATAAGAATAAATTGTCATGCATGCATACTAAACTAAAAGACCAAGAAAACATATTAAATGTATCCGGAGTAGTCTACAAGTTAAACTGTGAAGGCCGAGACCAAGGCCAAGGTTGTAATTGCACATACATTGGGGAGACAATGCAAAAGTTAAAAAAACGATTATATCAACATGGTTTAGACTGTAGTAATCAAAGTAGAAATGGGACGGGTCTATCTCAGCATGCTATTGAAATGGACCATAAGTTTAACTTAAAAGAACCAAAGATTATGTGTAAAGAAGGAAACTTGGGTCGTAGAAGGTTTAAAGAAAAAATGTATATATATCTGGAAAATAACGCTTGCAATAAACAAACTGATCTCTTAGGGTTCAACACAATCTACCACGGGCTATTAAATTTAAATTAAAGCGGGAATTAGTCTGTGATAGCTTCTCTATGTCTATGTTGTTGTTTTTAAATTTTTAATCTGATTTCTTTCCATCTATTTAAATTTTATAATTTCGAACTCTTTAAAATTATTTTAAGTAATAACGACCTGTGATATAGAAGTACTTTATAATAAAAATGTGATCTAATCCTTAGAGAAATATTATAACATCGATCTAGTCAGCCCATGTTTTTCAAACAATGTGAGCAAAACGGAAAATCATGAGGGAAAAATATCTAATTCCCGGTTTCCAGAACGTTAGATATAGAACCAATAGTACTATTGGTTCTATAACTCCGTAAAATTAGTAAAAATGGGTTGCTAGAACGTTCGTTAGGCTATCGGTTCGATAAATCTCCCGCTAAAGTTAGCGGTCCAAAAATCATTCGATATCTATTCTATAACCAGAAAAGGAGAAATTTTTAATAAATTCTTCTCGTCCGGCGTGTTTTTCTTATTCAAAATTTTTCTTGAATTTTGAAAATGGATTTTTCGTCTATAACCCTGAACAACCTATGAAATTTAGGAAACGTCTTTTTTAGCCCGAGAATTTTCCTTCGGCATTATTAATAAATAATAATTAATAATAAAATAATAAAACACGGTCTGCTAGAGACCCACCCAAAGCGGTTATAGTTTTTTTTACCCGTTTTGATTTTACCCTAGAACCCGATCGATTTACAAAAGTAAAATGAACACGTTAAATAATTTATTATTATTATTATTGTTGCGTCCATTCTTGCTAGACTCACCAAACAATTAGATCCTCGCTAAATGAAAAAATGAACCCCTTTGCGATACCAAACGAACACGAATCTTGAACACGGACGGTCTGTTTGTTAATTTTTGCGAGGATCACAAGCACATTTGATGACACATAGGGGTTAATTTTGTCTAAAACAGACCCGGTTCGGAATTCCGTATTGGTAATGATAAGGTTCGACTACTGAAACCACCAAGAAGTTTTCATAAATAATCACAAAATTGAAAGAAATAGTGGCGAGATGGATGGACTGTTGGATGGATTGTTGGATTTTCTCATGAAGTTCAGTTGTAGAACCGATAGTTATAGAATCTATAACTTAACGACTGTTTCGTTTGAGAAACCCGCTTCGGAGTTATCGGACTAATAACTTTATCGAATCGATACCTATCGACTCGATAACGAAACGTTCTGGAAACCGGGCATAAAGCTAAATTTTAAGGAAAAATAAACTAAAGATCGAGGTGAAGTAAATGAACTTTTATTATATAATTTTTGAAATTTCTGATTATTTATATTAATTTTTGTCTGTATTACTGAAGGTCCTGATGATGAATACATATTATTCGAAAGCTCGACTAACATCTAATTTTTTCAACCGTCAATGACCATACCGCTCCTGATAAACAACAAAATAAATCTTCTTTACGATTTTCTGCTCTGCTACCCACTTAGCCTAAACTAAATTTGATATGTCGATTGCCTCTAAAATATAAAAAAAAGTATTTTTGATGTATAATATAGAAAAAATAAAGAAAAAGTTAGAAATTGATTCCAAATAAGGGACGTGGAATTTTCAATCAAGGCATCATAAGGGCCGACCAAGTGAAAGAGGAAGATAGAAGTGTTCCGTTCAAAGTAAAAGGCTACCCACGCCTTAACTACTTAACCAAGAAGACCGGTAGATTGATAATTCAAACAAACCTACTTATCAAAATTTCATTAAAGGAAAACTCAATTTTCATCCCTTAGATAAATTTGTCCGCTTTTTAAAAGAGATCCAGGGTTTCAGTATAATTCAAGAAAGGGTTTTCGTGATAAACATTATACTCCCGGGTTTGTCCGAAATGATTATTGCACCCGAGACTCTAAGGGTAAATGGATCCCGGAAACAGTAGAATGACTAGTTGTACATATCAGTTCCTTTTCGAAAGGGTTTCTACATGGAAAATGGCTCAAAACAACGCAGATATATAAACCACAATAAATTGAAAGTGGTTTTCCCCTCTATTTTTGTGTTTCAGAAAAAAAAGGACTAGACAGAACCATGACATCTTAAAAAAATCTTTTAAAATTTTTCTTTTTTGCGAAAGTCATCCAGTATTTAACAAAAAAGGTGACAAAATTTTGGAGCGGTAGTAAATTCGGCCAATCCTATACCTGCCCGTATCAATCTGACCCGTGACGAGTTGGTAAATTCGGCCAAACTTTGGTTTTAGTCTTGCAAGTAAATTCGGCCAATTAATGCTTAAGGCGAGTCTGTTTTAAAAAAATATACCAATAAAAACCTTATTTTTTACAAATTTTTAAAGTTTACATGTTTTAGGTAGATTTTTTTTTTACTTTGTCACAGAATTTGAATACACACAACTTACGCTTCTTATTAAATTAATTGCGGAGCAATTTATTAATTATTACTTTTATTAATTAACTGAATAATCTTAATTTGAAATGTCTTTTCATAACAGTTTTGTATTTAATTTTCTTTAATTCCAATTAGAATTCAAAATCGAAAAAGTTAATATACAAGTATATTTACACATTGGCGGAATTTACATATCAACTATTTCCAAAAGTAGGCCGAATTTACAAAAACACTCGTTCCACAAGTTGGCCGAATTTACATGTCTGCGTCCCGGTAAAGTCATTAAAATGGCCGAATATACGATCGCCCAAAATTTTGATTTAAAAAAAATCCAGAACTATCAACGAACGAGAGTTTCAGAGATAAAAAAAGGATCAAAGAAATATTTACTTTAATATATTCAGCAAAGGTGCTGACAATATCCAATTTTTTCCGATACTTTGAAATAATAATAATAATAATAATAATAATAAGAAGACTTTATTTACAAAAAATAAAATACATAAAATAAAATACATTATAAGTCTTTTTAACCCAAGGGGTTCAAACCCATCTGGGTGAGTTTGGCCAAAAAAAAAATACCTACAAATAAATAAAAAACCATTTCTTGGATAAGAGAGAGAAAAACGAACAAAAGAAAGGAAACCTCCAAAAAAAAAAAATATGACAACGTATGAGATTTTTTTTTTTTTTTTTTTTTTTTTTTTTTTTTTTAATCTTTTATAATATTTATTCTTATTTTTATTTTGCTTTTGCATGATGCAGGTTAAGGATATTATTAACTTGTATTTGTGTACTATTAATAAAATTAATGCGAGTTACAAAATGACCTAATAGTTAAAATGATCAAGAATAACAAGATTTTGGTCATCGCAAAATTCTACAAAATCCTTGCCAAATTTGTTATTATCTTATCACTTGCTTCACGAAGCAAAGAAAATCTAGTGCCCTCTACATACCGACCATCCGAAAGCTCCTGTAAGTTTCCAATCCTAACATTGCAGTCACCAATTAAAGCAATTCTCATATTTTCATTATTAGCATCAGCAAAGTTCTTAATTTGTCCGAATTCTTTTTCCCAGTTTTTCCCCTCTACAATACACAGGGAGTAAATGAAATTCATAATTATTTTTACAGTATATGAGCCAAAGACCATCTATATTATACTTTGAAATAATGGAACCTATCAGGCTATACATATTGTAGCGCATGTAAATTTAAAAAGAAAATCCTTATAAAACCCATAAAACCGATTTAGTGGCAAAAAAAATATGAATAAAAATTATAAATCCGCAGAACAAGTTTAATTAAAATTTTTTGCCTCTATTTTAATTTATAAAATAATAAGTTATGATAAAGAAAATTTTATTATCGGTTTAGTAAAAACTAAAATCATCAAAAGCAAAAAAATTAAATAATGAAAAATTTAACAATTCCATAACAATAATTCGCTGATATTAAACTTTAGGTATCTCCAACAGTAAATATTTTTATGGCTCGATTTTACAAAACAGAGTCTCTGGTATCTCTCTCGTTGCGATAAAGTCTCAGTTAAGCCTCCACTTGAGAAAACGGCCGATCCCGTACCCCATAAATACCAATATAGTCTCCATTATGCCGATACTTATTTTCTCCTTTTTTTTCCACATTTTATATATGTGTATAAGAGGGAGGGGAAAAAAATCTTTTAATAAAACTTGTTCATGATTCATGGCTTACTTGAAGCGGAAGAGAGTTTATTAGAAGACAGGCGAAGGAAGGAACGGGTTTGATAAACGGTCGGAAATAATTATTTTTATGGATCCTATTGCATGAACCTCGCGAGAACTGCAATAAAAAAAGCGTTTAACTTTTCGATTATAACCCAAATATATTCAGAAAAATGAAATAAATAAAAATGATCCAACAACGACAAAAATAAAAGATCTGTCTTAAATAAACGAAAACTAAAATTTTTTCAACTGTAATTTTTGACCAATTTAGAAACAATTTCCCAATGAAGGAGGGAGTGGCGCAGAAAAAAAAATCTCACCCCTTGAGGGGTCACTGTTTTTCATCCAATTTTAATCCGGTCGGTCGGTGATTTAGGGTGTAATCACAACCGTAGCAGGAAACAATACGTTGTTTACTTTTTGGTCGAAATACCTTTAAATCACGCCAACTTCGTTGTGGCTGTTTATAAATAATTGCTAGCACAACTGCCGTACTTCGAAAATTATTGTTTATTAAAAAAATTTTTTTTATATTTTTTCACGAATTTTTAAACGAAGGAAAATGAGATTAACCAAACTTATCAGGTTCGTTTATTGATTCTAATTGGTGTAAAATTCCAATTTATACAGCGTTTATGGGCGACCGTAAAAAGGGTAAAATATCATCATCAGTTTCTCCACTCTATTTACCTTCACCGAAATCAATAAACCACGAAAATTCCAAAAAAAACCAAAGGATGAGACAAAAATGTTAAAAATTTATCTTACAAGATAGTCCTTTGTAAAAGAATCTTCTTTCTTTAAAACAATTTCTTTAAAACTTCATTTTTCCCAAAATAAAATACCTATTTAAAATTAAATTTTTTTGTAACCAAATAATTAAATTTTAAAATTTATTGACTCTATTCCGTTAATTAAGCCAATTTTTTCCGTTTGCCCGAACGGTAAAACCTTTCCACACACCAATAGCATTTTCTGATCCGATAAAAACAGAAGGGATTCCAAATGAAACGTCAATGCATATACCAATTTGTATTCCGGCAAAGCATTCGAATGTAAATGATTTTTCCCCCAGTATTTACATATCACAAAGTTTATTTTTAAAATAGAATTACATAAAAATCTAGGCCTCTAAAAAAAAATTTAAGATCAAACGTAAAAAGTAATAAGCGGATTTCTGCCCAAAGACAAAGGCTTTTATGCTCTGATTCATATCCAGTGTAGGATTTTATTAAAAACCCTTCCGGCATTTTGAGGCGGCTATTCTTTTTATAAGAAGTCTTCTTGGAAGAAAAAAAATGCATCAGAATGCATTTAAGCCTTGAATTTTATTAAGATTCCAATTTCTTCGCTTTGTCGTTTTTATAAATAAAAAAGTTGCGTTTTTTTATCTCTGGATTTGAAATAAAAATTGTTGAAATTGGCACGCCAATGGATGAGAGATAAAGTGACGTGAATAAAGGTCAATGATGACACACACCCCTATCCAAACTAATATCGGCTTCCATCCCTGTCAAAAAAAGGGCGAGAAGGGGGTTTAAAATGACGTGGGACGTGGATTTTTTCCCATCCCCCTGGGCTTAAATTACCGACATTTTATAGAATATTGTTTCGATAATGGATAGAATGAACTCGTTTGAAATTCAGGATGAAAGGACAAAAATTATTCAACCTCTACAAAATATATCAATCGCACTCAGATTTTCTGTGGAAGGAAATTTCAAAGCTTAAATTGAAAGCAAACTAAGGAATGTGTTAAAAAATTCAAAAAAAGGGGCTCGGCTTAATTGTTTAAGTTGTTTTTAAATAGAAAGTTTTTTTTTCTACACTAAGCGACACTAACTTTTTTTTTTAACCCACCTTAAATAGAATTTACGATACATTAGGATCTGAATAAAAGCTCCTTTAATTGTTTCCGAGCGAAATAAAAATAAAGCCAGATAAAACTGAAGATTTAAGTTTAAAAAAAGAAAGAAGATTCTATGCATTTTATTTGAAGCAATTTTCTTCAATTGTTTGACTTTATAAATTGATTTTGAGGGCAAAGATTGATTCTTGTAAAATCCGAAAACCTTATTTCGGGGTGCAGTCAGAGACCTTAATCACTAACCCACGGAGACAGTTTATTCAGTTTTTCACGTTTTCTAAGGGATAAATTAGGCGTCGCGGTGGCCGCGCGTGTTAAGGCGTTAATCCCAAACATTGCGATACGGCGTTCATCAATGGGGTCCAGGGTTCAAAGCGGGCGGTCCCCAAATTGAACCCAATGTACCTAAATGAACTTTTCCGACGGAAAACACCACTGACGCGAGGGTAAAATAACCGAGTAGTTGAAGACGCCCTCGTAAAAAAAAAAAAAAAAAAAAAAAAAAAAAAAAAAAAAAAAAAAAAAAAAAAAAAAAAAAAAAAAAAAAAAAAAAAAAAAAAAAAGGGATAAATTAGTTAAAATTTATTATTAGGTACTGCTAAAAAGTCTTCATGATGGATTAGATCTAAGAAGATTAAAAATGAGAGGACTTGAAGGAATTAATAATATTAATTAATAATTCCGAAGGGATGAATGGATTTAGAAGATAATTTTGGAATAAGAAGAAATATTGTAAAAGCATCTTTGATTTTATTTTTGTGAGAATTTTAAAAATGATATTTTCTGAAAAATTACATTAATTTAAGACGTAACATTTCTTTGTTATCGGGCTGGATTTAGGCGTGTGATTAATGCAAACTCATTAAGTATGATTAAGCTTATTAACCCCTCGAGAGAGGTCGGCGGACAAAATAATTTCGTCCAGTTTAAATTATTTCAGTTTCCTCGGCCCCCAACAGAATCGAGCTGATTTATTCTGTAATCTCCCTCAACAAAAACGAACTAAAAACCTCCCTTTTTATACCGGAAATTAATATTTTATTTTTAATAACACCATACCCACAAAGTTTACTTTAATAAACTATCCAGTTCAAAATGAATATCAGTTTAAATAAAACATTCTACTAAAAATAATAAATTTTCCTTGCTTATATTAAAATGAAAAAGTTACCTGTGAGCACCCCGAAATGTCATTTTCAAACATCCTGTGCCGTTTGTATTTTTCCTACCCTGGAAAATCCTTGAACCGAGAATTTAAAAATAATGATTTTTTTGATGAATAAAATCATATTATATTTCTTATAATAATTTGTTTCTGCAAAGTCCAACTTTGTTGTCTGGAAAGTTCTGTAACTATGTAAAGTTGTTACTTCTTGTTTTTCCTATCATATTTCAACTTCTATTCACATTTCATCGAACTTAAAATTTTAATACAAATAGAAACCTCAGATTTATAAGAAAAAAAAAGTTAGGCAAAAAAAAACAAACAACAGTTTTGCTTAAAAGCATGATGTTTCATTTTTTTTATATCGGAGATTAAATATCCATCGAAAGATTAAAAATTTTTAAGCCTTCTCTAAAAATGAAGTTAAATCTCTCGATTTTATGGATGCATTCGAAATAAAAGAACATTGTGAACTGAAACTTTTAAATCCCTCAAATAACGATTAATGTTTTTAATTACTTATATGAAAAAAATTTGAACTTTTTATTTTTTCTTCTCTAAAATTATATTTAGGTGGAGAAAGCGGTTTATTGATTCTCTCTTCAGAGAATACGTTGTAATCAACGTTTTAAATCTTGTTAAAGTATTGTAAAAATTTTTTTCTTAATAATGAAGGTTCGTGGAAAAAATAACAATTCAATATTATACACCAGGTGAATTCGTGAAAAGTCCGGGGGCGAGCGCTTTGATGACAAACTGTTCGAATAGGAGAAATAGCTTTCCGGAACGTTCGTGATCTGGAAGTGTGAAGGCCTATTCACTTGGTTACATAGCGGCTTTGGTTAAATAGAGATGTGCCCCGAAACCGCAATAAGAGCACCTTTCCAAACGCTTTCGCAATCCGTGAAAATTCCCTCCTTTGTATTATTTCGAACGTTCTAAAGGTTTCGTAAAGAAGGGTGGGATGATCTGACAAATTGATCTCCATCAACCTTTTGTTTTTCAAGGCTTCGATAAAAGCGATCCTTGTGATATTTCATGTCCTTGTGATGCTTCCCTTATTATTAACTAAACAGAAACGATATTGACTTTCCATCAATAACAGGTTGACGCCTTTCCTTGAAATTAAAAAAAAAAGTTTGTTTTGTTCTACTTCTTTTCATACTAACTTTTAAGGGAGTCCGATTTCGACCCAGTTTTTTAAGTGTAATCTCATTTTTAGGCCTTTGTCCGGCTAAAAAGTCTTTAAATTTGTGACACGAAAAGTATAATTTCCGTTTTTTTTCCTTTAGGGTAAATGGAAAAAATATCTCTCCTCTGATATTCTCCAGGGATTTCGTGAAAAATGTCCCACTAAACGGAACAGCACTTATGATAAAAAGAAAAACAAAAATAGAATACGTAATAGAGAATCGTTTGATTTATTCCTTTTTTAAGCAATTTTTTAGATATGTTTTAAATTTTACTAAAAGCCTCTACCATTTTTCAAAGAAATATAAACCAATAATCAAAATAATCCTTATCAATTTATAATATTTAGGAGCCAATGAAAATTTTTAGCAAAACAGAAATGTCATTAAACTTACATTTGTCCCTAATTCCTTCGCTTCAGCTGCCACCAGCCTGTCAGCCCTGAAAAACGAATATCCATTTAGTTAATCTTTATAAAATATCTACCTGGGAATTAAACAAAAAATACGCTTGACAACGAATAAACTTGAAAATTTAATTTGAAGTTTATTTTCAACGCTGAGAAAGTTGCTTGTTGGGAAAAACTAAAGGTATTCGCAAATTGTAAGTTGTTTACTGCTGGGGAGCGAAAAAAAAGTTTTTATGAGAAAGACTTTAAAGCTCGTAATAGTAACCTAACTTAATATTTTAAACGTTCTGACCTTTCAAGTAGGAACCCTGTAAAAGAAAATGCTATAACTTAAAAATACTAATGGTATAAAATATAAATAAAAATTTAATCAAAACTTTTAACTCATGGATCAATAGTTGAAATTTGAATATGGCGAAATAAAAAGATAAACTTTTAGCTTTTTTATTAAAAAAAAAATTCAATTATATTTTCTCGTCAAATATAAATTATTTTTATGTCGTCCATCAGGCAACACAAACGAAGTTTTCAAAGAGAAAAAATATTTAGATTTGAACTTTTCATTTAATTATAAAACTTTTTTATTAATATTTAAATTGCTATCATTTCGCTTTAATCCTAGTCGAGTGCCAAGCTCTGAAATTTAAAGTTGAAAAATTCCAAAACTTCACTTCTGTCGAAAATTGTATCAAATTTATTTTTTATCAACCCTTTTCTCGCAAAATGGAGCAAGTCTTGTGAGACAGCCTTAACGGTTTCTGAGATAATTGTGAAAATATGGAAAACTCTCCCCCCCCCCCCCAAACACATTTTCCTGCTAACTTTTTGTTGTCAAACTACGGTTTCAGCGGCCTGAATTACCAATAAAACACCATTTTCCAACACTGCAGCAAAATTTTTCTTTCTATTTTGCCAACTTTGTGGACTATAGGTTACATTACTAACTAGCAAATGAATTAGCTTCTGCATCCTCTATATTACTATAACCTTGCTTCTGACATATTCCTGATTGTTAATTTAGCTTCTATTACAATTGTGTTTAACGTTAGGTTAGTCTTTTAATATGTTTTTTAGAAATAAGCAATCCTAAATTATTTTAATTTTTAAAAGTAATAATAATTTTTCTTTCCAATTATGGCGAATTTTTGAATGATGTGGTCCATGTGAATAAAAAACAGAGAAGTGACGAAGCGACTAATATCCTAAAACAATAAACCATAAAACCAAAAATCTGTGTGTTTTCTTCTCTTTTATTTACAAAAGAAACCGTTTATTGGCGACTGTTTTCTTTGTTTTGTACGCACAAACAAAAAGATCGATCACATTTTCCCCTCAAAACGTGACAGTTCATGTATTATACAATTTCTCGATTTTTAGTCCGAATTTGAATTTTATATCCGGAAAGTACTTTATAAACTATAAGTTCAATTAAGAAGGATTAAACTTATCAACTTAAGTTACTGTAACTCCCGTGAGGGTGTTTAATAAATCAGGAAAATTTCAGCTCTTCTTGTTAAATCTTTTAATTTAAACGTACTCGCAATAGAAAGAAAACGTGGATTAATGATGATGGAATTCAATTGGGGGAAAAAGAATCCGTCTTTTTAAAAGATAAGGCCGATGTAATCTCTTTTGAATAATTTATAAAAAAAAAGGGCGGAAAAAGGGGGTAATAAATTAAGTGGTCCGAATAGCCAAGATATATCTGTCGTAATAGCTTAAACAGACAGCAATTAGGACCTTGCCCTGTTGGCTAATATTTACGCTTTGAGCATTTCCCTCCCAGGGCTTACGCCATTAACCTACATAAATTTTAACATTCCTCGTCAATATTTTCTCGTTTATGAGATTTCAAACGGTTTCCCTACTTTAATTATGACTCGATCTACCCTTTTTTAATTCTTTTTTTCAACTTATTACATTTTAAAAAAATTATTAAAGTAGGAAAACCAAATTGAAAAAAAATTAATGAATAAATTAAAATATTTATAACCCAAATGAACCATTAGGGCAATCAAATCCCCCAGATTTAGGATAAAAAATTCTCATATTTCAGAAAAATAAAAGGAAAAGTTTAAAAGGAAAAGGTGGCTGAGGGTGAAAGAAGGTCGTCCCCCTTGCCACGTGTGAGACACATATTTTCCGTGCTTTTGTAAATCTTCATTAACCTTAAAAAACAAATTTTCAAAACTAAAATTTTTCTTAATTTTTATTGTATTGTGGAGGATAAATTTTTTATGATGGAAGAAATTGTTGCAATTGACTTTTTTTCAAATTAGCTCATAACATGGAGTTATGATTAGAAGAGTAGCATCAATATCTTTTTGTCTAATTGCACCCCGGGGGCGTTTAAACCTTCAATAATAATAACGACGGTGTAAGGAGGGAGAAGACAGTTCTCCCTTAATCCGGCATAAAGGAGCTGCCGGGAGGAACTGTTTTAATATCGTCCTCATCCGAAAACCAAGTCACGTAGGATCCGAGGATTTAGGCTTAAGAATTAAATTTTATCTCCCAGTCTCTTTCAATTACCTACTCCGCTGTCCTTTTAATTACCGTGATTTTGAAAAAGGGTAGGGCACAGTAATGAAACTTGGGATTTTTTTCCGTCTTCACCAGGAGGAATTCCGGAGACAACTCGCAACCATCAACTTCTCTGGCCAAACTTCTTCAAAAAATTTTTTTACAAAACTTTTACTTTTGCATCTTATTTTTTATGATCAAAATGAGCTGTTTGATGGTGAACTTCTAGGCAGGCTTTTTAGTGGGAAAACAATGGGGAAAAGGTGGTAAAGGACTTACACATTATCTAGAAGGAAATGGAGTGAACGAATGCAATTAGTCAGGATCTTTAGGATTTACATATCATTTTTGAGATAAGAGATGAAATGTTTCGAAGTTTCCTTATCGGCCTTTTGTTAAACTCGCTATCTCCTTTTGGTTTTCCGAAATTCCGTTTCTGGTGTGGCGGGAGAGGACAATGCTTTTCCTCCATCCTCGGTTCTGTTTCACGCCGCATTAACGCGGTTACATTCAGAGCCGTAAATGCATTGTCCGGCTCAAAACGGCTCTCTCATTAAAGTAAAGCCTTATTTGCTCTCTCACGGAGGGATGAGTTTGAGGTGAACGTAATGCTCTATTATAAACTCTAAGAGATAGACTTTACGACTAAAATTTACACGAAGAACGTAATTGAGAGCGTTCTGTATATTCAGCCCACATTGGAGGAAAAGCCGGTGGGATTACCAAGTTACTAATTCCAATTAAATTACATCGAAAGAATGTAAACAATGATAAAGCTCTTCGGAATGTTTTTACACGTTGAAACAAATATCTCAAAATAACCAAACTTCGAATTACTCTCGTTTCAATCGTGGTACAAAATTTATGCAAATTGGAATATAATTTTGCGTCATTTTTGAAATTAAAACAATGCATTCCCCACTTTTCCTTCATTATATCGTTGTGAACAATAATATTTCAATAAAACAAAAATTTACTTAAAATTAACAATTCAAATTAATATTTGATTAATGGCCGCGGCAAGCCAGAAACTAACCATTTACTCGATTTTCTTCAAAATTTTCTTAGCCTTTAAAAAAAAATGTAAAACCCTCCATGCTCGTTTTTTCGGAGACATCGCAAAAAGTAATCCTTAGATTTTTTTTTCTTCATTTTACAAAAAAAATTTACTTAATCTTCCTATCTTTTTGAGGAAGTACCATCAGGCTGCAGCTCCTTTATGTTAATATCTTCATATTACCCAGTTAACAATTTTACCCTAATTAACCTCTTGAACATAGCGGTGGCTAATGAAAAAAACACCTCTTAACCCGTTCCCTTTTGAGTAGAGCAACGGGATGTCTTCAAATCTTATGAAATTCAGCGAAGGTAATACATAATTATAAATTCCTTTAGCAGCCTTTTGGGAAATTCCGTTCCGAGTAGACGAAAACGGTAGTGTTTAAAAAATTAGCATTTTAACGAGAATTCAAAAATCTTGCGAGAATATTACACTTTTTTTCTTATGAATAATTCAGTGGCGACGTGAATCTTGCGGTCAGAGAGCATTTCATGTTTTATGGCCTCTTCAACGTCGATTAAGGGGCGTGAAATAAAAAAGAGGACCGGACCTCCGAGCGGGAACGCTTTTCGGGCTAAATTGCTTAAAATTCAATAACAGAGGAGGAATTCACGCGATCACGATTTGACTTCGTTACCCTAAAACCTGCAGATTTCATTTTGTCTTTTTACGTTCACTATCAAATATTTATTCCGTGTGCCGGGATTTCGTTACCATGGTAACAGCAAACAAGAAGACACTTGGACATAATCGCCCCGGGCGCCAACGCCTACGAGATCACCGAAACGCCTACGATATCAGACAAAACGTTGAAGCCATTTTACAAAAAAATTGCTAAAATAATAATTTTAAAAATACTGATTATTTTTTAAAAAGGGTTATAGTGTTAAGGGTACTTTCAACGTCAAATTTAGCACCGCTGTGCATCCGCCTTGAGGATGGCAAAGCCCCTGAGAGTGATGTGTGGAGCACAAAAGGATTTCTGGAGTTGTACATAAAGAGAGAGAGTGTGTAGTAGAGGGAAAAGTATGAAAGTGGGTCGGTGATAAAGGGGATAGCGAGGTGGATGTAGAGTCTCTCCACATTGGGCTCTTCACTAAATCAGCGGGAAGTTGGTCCACGCCGGAACATGTAAATCTGTCACCACATCACCTGTTGTCATCTGTCTACACGCGAATCCTGTCTTTGATTTTAATTAAAAGCAAACAATTTAAGTTTGGAACGAGGGCGAAACGTGTTTCCTTTTAGCCGATATACAAACTTGAATTTCACGCTCCAGAGAGTTCATTCGACAGTTGGGCAAGGGAACCGCCTCTGCGGTATATATCGCCTTCTTACCCCTTTGATGAGGCTGACAGCTTCCTCTCCTTATGTTTATATACATGAGGCCTCCAAGACACTCTACCTCCCTAAGTGGATGACATGTTTAAACATCCTTTTCAAACGCAAGTTAATCCCCACTGATTTAATTAACCACCGATTTTTAGTAGCTGGTTTTAAAGTGCTGGTAGTGCGGCCAAGTTCGTTAAGCCTTCCCCTAAATTAAACCAAGCAAACAACGTCCGGCCAATATTTCGTTAACGTTCATGAGCTGATCCCGGCCACCGACTTCGCACTACAATTAATCTACAAGATTAAAACTAAACTTTAACTCTCCGTTATTAACTGACCCGCTCACTCACGTTTATCGACCTTAGAAATGTTTAATTGCCTGTAAAATTGATTGACATGAGAAGTGTCGGAAACAGGGAAAAACGAACAAAATGTAAGGCGATAATAGAACTCCAGATGTTCATGACAAACCATTTATCATTTTTGAACTTCAAACATTTTCGTTTTAAATTTTTTTTTTCAAACGATTTTTACGCAAATATTTTGCATGACTAAGGAAAAATTATAAATAGGTATTGATTTATGCGAGACACAAAAAACCATCTTAGGTCGTCTCATTTCGGGAAATGTGATCAGGGATTTGAAATCATTATCTAAAACAAAATTTAGACAGAGAGATCTCCTCAATTGTCGCGGAAGTCAAAAAAAGCTCTCAACATTTAAATACAAAAGAAAAATTTAAAAGGTGAAAATCGGCCAAATATATCGATCCAATCTAACAATCCAATTTCAAATAATTTCGTTGGAGGGTACCACAATAATCTCCTTTTTGAGGAAGTTAAAATATGGGGTCGAAGAAGGAAGGTTGTGACTTGAGAAATGTTCTGGGCACCTGTTGTTTGCGTACTTTTAACTTCGATTTTTAAAATACAATATCGGCAAGTTGTGGAAAGAGACGAGACTATGAAAGTGGAGAAAGGATTACGACCTGTTTTTATGCTGTAGGTGGAATAGTAAACTGGAAAGTAATCATTTGCTGACTCTTTTCTTTGGAAACAAACTTTTTTTTTTTAATTTTTGGATTTTCACAAAGCTTTCAAAAAATCATCCTTTTTCATTATTTTGACAGGACTAGGATTTTTTTCCGAAATTCGAAGCAATAGATTAAGGGAGAAATAGATCGGACCAGCTATTTTGTTCTTACTCTCTTAATGAAATAAAGAAGGTAAAAGGAGAAAACGATCCCTGACTTCCAGGATTTCCTTGTTAGTTTAATTCGATCGATACAAAAATATCCACAATTAATTTTTGTGAAATAAAAACACTAATTTTCGAATCGTGAATGAAAAGATTTAAAAAAATCAACTAATAATATTAAGGGGCGTACAAAGCTACCTCAAAATCTTTTGATATTAACCTCAAGGAAGTTATTTTTCCCAATTTTTTATTAATAAAATGTTTTCTTTAATATAATTTGAAAGGAAGATGAGGTTTTCCTTTTGGATTTATCCTTTTTGAAAAAGCTCGGATGGGTGAAACAGAAAGGAATCTGGTTTAGGACCAAAAGTAGGGGGGGGGGGGGGGACAGTCGAGTTTTAATTAATAATAGAAAATTCAGGATTCTGGTTTATACGGTTGAGAAAATTTCTTCGCCCGTTATCCTCAGTTTATTACGTGCAGAAAATAGTTCCTCCCCTTTTATATTAAAGGACTAAATGGAAATCCAGAGAAAACGCTTTGGTTTCTGAAATTATTATTGCGGTTCTTTTGAAGATTTACGGGTTTGTCTCAATCTAAGAAATAGGCCCCCACAAATGGGCCGTAAAAAGGATACTCAGGAATAAAACGAAAAATTTTCATTGAACTTCTCAAAATATTCCTGAGCATACCCGATTCTTTTCTTGGAAAGAATGATTTCTTTTTTTTCGGAAACCTATTTTTACACATTGTTTAAGAAGATAAAAAAATCCAAGCTTGTAAAGTCGTCGTTTCATGGTGGCTTTTGCCCGTGGGTCCTGTTTTTCTCTCGACTTAAATTACCTCAGTTACCCGACCCTTTTCAGGACGTTGTTAACTACCAGGACAACCCTTTATTCGCCAGAGATCGATGAGGCGATTCAACTGGGGGAGTGAAAAAAAAATAAGGCTCTTTTTAAAAAAAAAGATTGTTTATAAGGGAAAAATAAAACCTCTCAGAGAACGACTAATTAATTTTATAATGTAAACACAATATACAGCAAACCGTGAAAGAGGAGGAATGAATTTTTTTCTTTTGTTTGTCATTACTTTCCTCTTTTAACGCAGTCTTTTATACTGCAGTAAATCCACCTATTTAAATAGGCTCGTAAAATACGATTTTTATACGGAGTTGGTTCTTTTCCAGGAAAGTAGGACTATGGTGTTTTTCTTGCAGTCAGACTAAATATCTAATTCAATTTTTAACTGGAAGTAAATTATTGTGATACCTAACGCCCTTAGTATGCTTTTTACTGCAGGAATTAAAAACCCTGTGCGCCATCACGCTCTTTAAAATATGGATAAAAAGTAACTCATTTTCAGATAAATTATAAAAGGAAGTTGCAGACAATTTTACCTTAAAGTAATTGTTTCGTGTAAAATACAGGGTAGAAACCCGCAGAATCCCCCATTTTCAGGGAACCGAAGTTCGAATTGGCTAATGATTCGGAATGTTTTACAAACGTATACTCGTATATCATCGGGGAAGAGAGGCGATTTTCCGATGTTGGGGCCGACGGTTTCATTGGTCCCGAAAGGCGTGAGGGTGTCTATAGAAAAGCCCTCTTTCCCGAGGGAGAGAACCTTCGACGGGAGGCTTCGTATTCATTCCAACGCCACGGACTTTATCCCACCTCATCACTCATTCACCGACGCACCGGGGACAATATTTCTTCCCCTTCATACTATTAACGCATTTTAACTCCATTTTTCACGATAATGTTCACTTTTTAATTATTATTAAAATATGGTTCCTCTCCCCCGTAAAGAAATCAACAGTTGGCTCTGAAAATTTGGGTTTATAATAATTTATGCCCTCATATTTATTGTGGCTTACATCCAGATAATCCTAAATTTATTTCATTATTTCTCATACAATGGAGAAAATTGATTTTCTCTTGTTTTCAATAATCAATAGGCTATATTATATTATGTTCTAGGTTTCAGAGGTTATTATTCCTTTGACATATCAAATTATTAATTAAATCCTATTGATAGTACTCATTAGAATCATTTCAGTTCGATATTGGTTAAAAAAAGCCCCTGTGCCTTCGTATATCTCTGGTTACTGGGCTGTTAATCCTCCGTTACCTGAATCAGATGACTGTAACCGAGAAAATTGACAAAAAAAACTACCAAAAAATGATAGGCAACCCGGAAAACCTCTCATTTTAGAAATCCTATTTTTTAAAACAGAGTTTTTAACCTTATTGTAGGTTTTTTTTAGAATAATGGAAACACGATATTTAAAATATAGAATATATAGGGTATAGAAAATTACCCACCATTTCCTGTTAAAGCGTATTTTTTTTTCCAATTTTAAGGGTTTTGCGGTATATTTTTCTTCCTCAAACACTCACCATATTCACCAAATGCCCCTTAATTATAATAATATTTGGTGGATATCGGTAGGGCATTGATGTACAATTTATTATTTAAAAAGCCCCGCTTCACAGTTTGGCCGATAAAAGGGATCCGGATGCTAAAAAGTTTGCAAAGACCTGCCTGGTCTAAAGTGTCAATTACCTTTTTTTTAGCTTCATAATTTTTTTCCTCGTCGTTAAATTCAATTCGTCACGAGAAGGCTCCTACGAAATATTTATAAGCTTGGGCGAAGAAACTTTTAAAACCGCCGAAAGTATTAAGTAGGTATGAAACTCTTCCCTCCTCTCAGAAGAAACCTTAAGCGACATCAGATTATGGGGTCTGGGAAGTAAAGTCATCGTTCTTTCACTTACCCTACTTGGAACTACAGAAAAAAGAGCCTACAATCCTAAGAAAAAATTGATCGTCGGAAATAACCTTTTTCGAATTTTTAATGCGAATGCAAATCCGCAGCGAAAAGCCACCGGTGAAAAAAAAGCAAAGGTAGAGAACCGCGTCATGCATTTTTTACTTCAAAAAAAGCATTGGATTTGCAAATAAATTAGAAAACCTTTTTTATAACGCTTATAAAAGACACGATTTGAATTTATTATTAAAAACAATCACTTTATTTGATACAAATTGACCCCCCGCCTGGGGCACTTCTTTCGCCTGAAATCATTTAAAGAAATGTTTGAGGAGAAGAAAATAACGAATTCATGGGACAGCTCTCTCAGTTTTTAAGTTCTTCAAGACCATTTAAATTGAAGTCACGTTTAACTCAAAGTGTCTGTTGTTAAAGAGAGTTTAAAAGTTTTCAATTTGCTAATTAATACTAAGAAGTATTATTTAATTTATAATATAAGTTATTAAAAAAATAAAATGAAAATTTCTATATTAGGCTTGGTTTTCTGAGAAAGAAGTGAATTTCTTTTTACCAGTCCTATTTGGCTTAAGCCCAACGAATCGAAAGATTTTTTTTTTACAATTCTTAGAATAAAATGGAATGGAATTCCCTTACCTTATTACAAGGAGGTTGGCCTGGATGATAGTAAGTAAAATAAAAGAGGAAAAAATTCAAAATCTCCATATTTTATGAAAAAGACAGAGTTGGGAATCAGTAAATTTTTTCTGATTGTGGGCTTTAAAAGTCAGGGAGTCACGGAATTTATTTATTAGCACTCAATTCAGATGTACAAGATTCACTCAATGGGAATTTTTTAACCTCCTGAATAAATCTTGGATTATTTAAATAATTTTAAATATCGATATTCTCTCATCTGTTTTGAGGAGATTGATTAGACAAAAAATAGACTAGCGGTTATGGGACGAATCCCCAGTTAATGCAAATTTTTTTAAAAAAATATCTTTAGGTAGGATGTATCAAACAATTCAATGATTTGGTGAGCATAAATTTTGTTTTTTTCATTCTTCTCCCTCTGCAACTTTTATTTGTATTAAATTTTTGTTTTTTAATATAAGCTCGACATGTAGAATAGATAACTTTTACTGGCGCCTAATTGAAATGGAGAGATCGTTCTGATTTTGGGTTCGGTTGAGATTGTTATTCAGTATTTCCGATTGAGAACAATTGGTCAGAACTCGGTGAAGAGGAGTGGACGGACAGTGATGGTTTATTCTCTTGTTTGTTAAACCGGGTGTGAAGTCGTCGATTGTGAAATTGACGGAAGTAATCCAGTGTTCGACATACTGGCACGGTCGGAGAGGGGAAAATCCACTTGACAAAGAAGTGAGTGGGCGATTTTCGGTATGAGAGATTGGGATACTTTCGGGTTAGTTTGGCTCTTTCCAACTTTTGCACCTCTCAAACTTTTACCAAGATCCCTCCCGGCCTTCATCTTCTATTCTTACCACACCGAGAAACCCCTTTGATTTAACTTAGATTTCCTCTCCAAAGAAGGTAATTAAAACACAAAAAAAAGTATTCCTCATTGTTATTTCTGTACTGAAGGAATGTTTTAAACAAAAATCATTTTGTAGCAATCTTCCTTGACTGAAAAAAAATTTAAATAAATGAAAAAAGTTTGAAATTCATTAAAAATTTATTGGGCTTTGACCGTTAATTTCATGTTAAATATTAAATTAAAGAATTAATGGTTACATCGTGAGGAGGTTGTTAAATTATCATAATATTCACTGGTAGATAACCGAAGGGTTCGGCCGCAGGTGTTTTCCAAAGGCTATTAAGATGCGCCAACAGGTGTGGCTAGACAAAAATGCCTTCGCATAAAGCGAGATTACAAGTTTTTGCATCTGCGCTGTATTTCCGGACCGTTATTGTAAATCTGGCAATATCGTCGCTAACTCCTAAAGATTTATATGAAATTTTTTTGGAAAAAGTAGACCGCTGGTGTGTCAGCAATTTGAAATTTTATTACAAGCAGGTACAAAAATTGCTGGGCCGCAGCTCGTTTGGGACAATTGGATATAAACCCCCTGGAATTCACAGCTCTTTTAGAGACAGTAGAAGGATACTTCTTTGGGAAGGTAGGCTTTTATTACCTCTGAAATATTTTTCATCAATATCTCGGCCAAAATCAGGTGGAAAAAATCTCGAAAATTGGGTAAAAGGGAGGTTATAGGATTTGTAAGGGATATCAAAAGCCCTATTCGCTGGATTTTTGGCCCATTTTCCACATCTTTTTGCCAACTTGAATCAGTTTTACTACATTTTTGGGCAATTTATTTTGGCCAATAAATCTCGCTTATCGCTACATTTTGTGGGCGTTTTCCTCGTTTTTGACCTAGTTTTACTTAGCTTTCGACTCTTTAGGACTCTTAGAAAACTTTCATTTACCTTTCTTTTGGCCCAGACACTCCAATTTTTCCGGGTATTGGGTTGCTTTCCCAAGTAGAAGAGACTTTATTATACTGCCCTGATTTTCAACGATTTTATCGGCGACCATTTGCCCATTTTTGGGGCTTCTTCCCCTCAAAGCAACCCCCGAACTACCGACTGCAAATCTTATGATTACAATCAAAAAAATAATTTTATCTTTCCCCATTTCTAAGACTCGTAGGAAGGACGAATTTTGTTCCAAAAGATGCTTTTTAAAAAAGTCAATTTTCTCAAGGCTTTAGGCAACTACTATATAAACCCCGTATTTTAGTAGATTACAGTTGGTACCCCTGATTAGCGAGTAGGTCTTTGTCAGGAAGAGAAATTAAGGGTAAAAGCTTAATAATAAACTTATTTTGTAGAAAATGGCCGAAAATTCGAGAAAAAAAAATGTTGAAATTGAGTTATTTGAACCATTTCTTTATAATTTGCAGTTGGTACCCCTGATTATCGTGTAGGTCTTCGTCAGGAAGAGAAATTGAGGGTAAAATCGAGCTTTAAAATAAACTTATTTTGTATAAAATAACCGAACATTTGATGAAAAGAGGTCAACAATGAGTTGTTTGAACAATTTTTAAAAATAAATTGCAATTGGTGCCCCTGATTATCGTGTGGGTCTTTGTCAGGAAGAGAAATTGAGGGTAAAATCAAGCTTCAAAATAAACTTATTTTGTAGAAAATATGAGCTATACTCTCATTTTACCGGATGTTTGGATGCTTTGCCAAAATTACAAGAAGAAGAGGCCAATGGCTGCAGGATGTTGAAAAACAAACTTTGTTTTCATTTTTTTAAGCAACTATAAACGATATAATTTTGTCCTTGAACATTTCACAAATGACATATAGGTGACATTAGTTATGAGAGCAATAAGGAAAACCATACACCGGCGTTAAACGTTAAGTAGAGGTAATAAAGCATTTAGACAAAAGGACAGACATTATGTGGTCAGGGATCATATAGTGGAAGGGACAAGTAGATGGATTGCGACCACCTTAGTCTCGGAGAACTCATCAACTTAAATTATTCACAACCAGGGCCTATTTCGGTGAAGTTTATAAATAAAGATTCATTACCTACGAAAAAGGAGAAACATCCCGCTTTGAGGAACATCACCTTTTGAGGGGACATGTAAGCTTATTGAAGTAGCAACTCTGTCCATGAATCTAAATTAAAGTAACATTTTCGTTGACAAAGATCAAAGTTGTTAAAATTGCTTTTAATTCAAACAAAATTAAACACGTTTAATATCCGTTCACTCCTTTTGTTCAGTGAATCGTCCCTAATTTTTTGTGTGCCAAAAAAATTAACTTTACTTTTTTTCAATTAAAATAAACTAGGAAATTTTTAAATAACAATTCAAAGTCAAAGTGGTCTATATTGGGATATACAAAGAAGCCTGTTTGCGGACGAAAGTTACACATGGGGTGCTTAGTTGGAAAGTATCTGTGTGCGAGGATTAAAGTGAGTAAATTTAAACAGAAGATAAAACTTTGTAATATAAACAAACAGACCGTAAAAAAGAAAATAATGCCCGCTTTACAAAAAATAAAGAAAGCTAACATTTACAGGCTATCCTCTTTCTGCGCCACCACAAGAAAACAGAAATTGCAATCTACGACAGTAAAATCCTTTTTTTTTTTTTTAAATCTCTCCCCAATTTAGAACGAATTTTTCAAAAGAATATAAACTGACAAAGAGGATTAGAATCCTGGAGGTCTGTTTGAAAAAAAGCACCATACATGTAGTTGTAGTACCTTGGTGCATTACTGTAGAGGGAGAAAAAAAGTTTTTGAGCTTTTCCTATCTCTTTGGAACCAAAAAGCCTCTTTTTGACGGATTTTCCATTTAAACCCCCTCGTCAACGTATTTCTTTGCGTTAGTCTCGGTCTTTTGGTCGAAAAACTCCCTTTTTATGGAGAAATTTATTGGCCAATAAAAATCATTTTTGGGCGCTTTTTTTCCGCGACTACTCCTCATAATTTCACACCATAAACGGCATGCACGGGGGCCATTCCCTCCCTATTTAAACTTTGCTACCCCTTCCGAGAAAATTTCATATAATTGCAAATATTTCAAATTTTTTCCAAGCTTTTAATGATACCTCAAATTCTGAAGTAGCCCTGCTGCCCAACATCTTGGCAGAAGGAAGTTTGATTTTCCGAGGTCAAAACTACTTCTCTTACTATACAGTGGCTCACAGACAAAATGATGCAAACGAAAATTTATACTTCGGTTGCTAGCCACTTTCAATTTGTTAAAATTTAAATACTAAAGCATATGAAGGCATAATGATGTTGTGGAGTTTATTAGACTATATAAATTTAATGTCTGCAATGAATCATTAAGCCTTCATATGCATTAGCATTTAAATTTTAACAAATTGAAAGTAGCTAGCAACCGAAGTATAAATTTTCGTTTGCATCATTTTGACTGTGAGCCACTGTAGGTAAAATAAAAATCCAATTTTCTACATACAATGCATCATCATATTTTAAACAATGCATTCTGACGTATTAAACCAAAAGTTATTCGCTCAATAGTAGAAGCTCGCCCCTTTGAATCTCTAATCCGCTTATTAGACCGTGCATATTGTGTAAACCACGGATAAACATAATTCTATTGAATTATTGAACACGAGGGTGTGATAATGACAAATTAGAGTGTAAATCAACAACGAAACGGATATTAACAATAAAATTTTCTTAGAATGCCTCATAAAACGAAAATATATTTTATAAAAGTTTGGTGATTTTTAAAGAGACTTGTTGACCCAGGGCTGTCAGAAGAGGAGTTATAATAAAAAGAAGAAAAAATATTAAAATAAGGATATATTCGAAGATCTCAACGAAAATATAAAGTTTTATAACTTTTCCGAGGTCAAAAAGGACCCTAACGTGGAGAAAAGAAAAGTATAAAATCTTTTTCCGTCAAGATATTCCTGTTAGAGGGTCATGTATATTACATCTCTTCTATATTTGGACCTTAAATCAGTGATGCTGCATGGGGTTCTGGGTTATACGACTAATAAACTATGCAATAACATTGTTGATGTCCTCAAGCACCGTCATGTTTGAAGCCCGGGAGAGGCGAAGGGGAGATACGCGCGGAAGGAGAGAACATGTGACGCATAATATCAATAACAGGTGCCGAATTTTCCGTCACACACACTTCTCAGGGGTTGAATAATACCGAAGGACTTTTCCTATCTATAATTCATGTCGTTTCCCGTTTAGCATTCAGATAAGGTGTAGGGTGGAAAAAACAAGGAGGATGGGGAAGTCATACATAAAGACAGAAATTACCTGGTTCAGAGTATGTCCCTTTCGAGAACATCTTTCGAATCTGCGTGTGACCTCGTCGTTTTAGTCAATGCCGATTTCTCTCTGTCGATCTGCCTTCCGTTCAGGTTGTTGTGATGGTGGTTAGCGGCCGGGCCGCAATAGATGACTTTACGAAACGCCTTCCGGAAATTCTCCGAAAGGAACGCGTACAGAATTGGATTCACGCAGGAGTTCATATAGGCGAGGACGTGAGAAACGATCTGTATCATGACGTTGGTCGTATTCGGAGACGGATAAAGATCTATGCTCTTCAACAAAAGGATCACCTAGAAAAATAAAACCAATTTAACATTTTCCCGTATGAAACATCTTGGATTAAATTGAACTCCTAGTTTCATCACATCACTTCTTGCTCATCGACCCGATAAATTAGATAAATACTGCAAGTCAAACTTCAGGTAACCTAGCAACCGCGTTTCTTTCACCAACATTTTCGTGCCATTTCATACTTTGTATGGATTTAAACCTGTCGTGTTCGAAAGTTGTTTTCGCCTCTTTAACGTTTTGTTAAGTGTCAAATTAGGTGGTTATTTTCCAAACGTTTAATACAACTTGGAGCTCACCCCCTCCCGGGTCATATTCTCCGACGTCTTCCATTACATCCGACCTTAAAACAACTTTAACCTCCCCCACTTTAATTAACGATATGGAAAAGACAAATTTAATTTCAGACAGTAAGCAGTTTAAACAATGAGAAAGTCGGAAGCAATTAAGAACCTTATTACCAACTTTTTGAATTTAAATGAGATTTAGGAGACAAAAAATAGCGTCTGCAGGTTAAAATTATTTGTTAAAAAAACTTAGGTTGCTGACGAGCTCTGCTGGAATCTTTAGACGCGTTGACAAGATTCTGAATTCTTGGAGGTAAGCCAAAATGCAAATCCTTTATCAGAGGCAAGTAGATTAAGCACATGTACGAGAGCGGTAATAGCCATTTAGCTGCCGATCCAGAGCCAAAACCACTTACGTGGCCCTTTTATAACCTACCAAACCACATACAAGAAAAAAAAATGTTCTCTTCTATTGTTTTCAAAAGTACACGGCTTTTATTGAAACGTCAAAAACGTTCTTTTTGCCTTTTCTTATGTCTTCTGCAGTAAAAAACTTTCGAAAAGTAAATTGCTCGTACTTCAATCCCTTTTGGATTGTCAAGTTAATTGAATTAGATTGATAATTGTTCTCCGGTAATTTATACATAGATGTTCACCCCTCGGGTTTGCTCAATGACCGAAAGGGAGTCGAAAAGGGGTCGAGCCTTTCCGTTTTCAGACTCGAACGCAAACTCAAAAGCAACCCCCCTCCACCCTTAATGAACCGTTTAATTGTTCTTTGCTTAAGGTGCGTACTTAATTTGTTGAAAGGCGAATTCCCATTATTGATAATTCAATTTTCTTCTCTTCTTTCCACGAAAACGTTTAGGCACTAGATTTCGTAACCGAATGGGACTGATATTCTAGATTGATCCAGACAAAAGGGCCTTAAGCACGCCGGCAAATCCTTACAAATAGCCTGAAATAACACCAAAAACGGTATTTTATTCTTTTCCATCTACGGCCCCTAGTTCATCCATAATGTGTGTACTTGAGAACAAATCGTTCGCATTTAAAGGGTTGATGTAAATGCAAAACCTCATATTCCAGTAAGCAAGGATGCTGAATCGAATCTTGATGATTGCCGAAAGTAGCGAAAATATCGGACTACTAAATGGAAGGTTTATCAGCCGAAAAAAAAGGGTCATAGATACTTTTGCTTAAAAAACTCAAGGTGAAAAAGTCGAACCTTAGGTATTTATAAAAGAAGGTGATTAATTTAAAACTTTAAAAGTATAATGAAGGTCTCATTGATCGAACAAACGCCCCAGGTCAAAAAGTCACTTAAATTTCCCTTGAAGGCTTCACCTTATGTTCAGAGGCAAATGGATGTATTTAAAATTAGGTAAATAAGCCCTTTATGTTGGGAAAATGTTGATTTAGCAATCAACCATATGAGATGGAGATGATTAAAGCGTCTCTATATACCTTCACCACTAATATCGGGGAATATTCCTCCGTTTGAATGATATCTCAGGTCTCTTATTAAAGGATCTCAAATGTCAAATATGCTAATCACCTTTGTCTTGTTGAGAACGTGTGGGCTTATGTTATGTTGAGTTCATAGATTTAGTATTATCCCGTTTAACTTCTTTTGTAGTTCGCTAATTGAAGTAGTCTGCCGGAAGAAGTTTGATTAATGGTTCCCTTCCAGTTCTTGTCTTAAAGACCTGGCAATCACTAAGGCCTAACTCATCTTGACGTCGAGATAATTGCTTGCGGGGAAACGCTCTTTGAACTGTTGATCGCTTAAATAAAATTATGGATGAAACTCTATTGTTTTGACTCGATTAATTAAATTCGTAATTAATTTTAGTTTTCTTTGGATCATTAAAAAAAGTGTTCGAAAATGAAAGGACGGAGCTAAAAAGGGTTGAGATAGCCTAATAGACGGGAGTGATGACCGGAAACTATTGAGCAAATGGGCAGTCCGGTTAATAACTCCATCCACGGTTTTGTAGATCCCTTTTCTACAACTCGTTTTCCTCTTACGAGACATTTGCCCTCTCGCCCTCCTTTTTTTACTCGACCCTCAGGTACTTCAACTTTATTGTAAGTAGAGAAAGCCTCTTTTAGCAAAAGGTACCTAAAGTGTACTAGTTCTTTATTGCTTCTTTTTTCTACTAATAGAAAACCAATGAGTGGAAATTCATTTCTTTTTTTTCAAATCGATTTTTTTTTATTAAGGGGAAAATATTAAGCAAGTAGGGTGGAACGGATTTCACGCATGAATACATTATTCATCATTATTGGTTTTAGTTAGATATTGATCAAAAAAAATCATGAATCTAAAATGTCTTCCTTTTTTAAGTCCAAGGTAAACAGTGATGATTAGAAATGGCATAAATACTTATAAAAAAATGTCGAGGTTCCAATGAGCATTCCGATCGGTTTGGTCACTCAATAAAATGGCAATACTGCGGACACTCCTGCTTGGAATTTTTTTCGATGTAAATTTTAAGAGTCATCATACCGCCCGAGCATTTTGTTTCAAAAACAAGGGATCGCAGCACTTTCGCCCCCAAAAATTACTTTCCTATATTTGAGCACTAAAAATCGTCGGAAATTTTTTTACAAAAGCCCGTTCTCCTTATTTTGGAAATGCCTACACGGCCTTGGGAGCAGTTTTTCCAAAAAAGTTTTCCTTCGGAAAATACAAATTTTATTTTTCGACTAAAAAGTTTTTTCCAAAAAAACCGTCAGCCATTTTGTAGGCTTCGACGAGCTCTTCCCAAAAATATATTATATAAGAAAATCCGATTAATAGTTTCAGCTTAATCCTTTTACAAAGATTCGGCGGAAAATGCCGGGAGGAGTAAAAGAAACGGAGGGCGCTACAATGTTTTGTTTTGATTTTTTAGTGTCCCCTCGCTTCAAAAGTTTCGCCAACACCCCTTCAAGCCTTGATGACCGATGATTTATTCAACGATAATTTTAAAATGTTGGGGTTGGGGGAAATTACAAAAAGACATAAAGAGAATCGCCTCTTTTTGAAATTAAAAAATTCGATAGTCAAAAACTGTCACCGATTCAAGATAGAAAATGCTTTGTAGAGACGATGAAAGTGCAGGTAAAGAAGAAAAAGAGTGTATCTATAACGAAATAAAACGTGATCGTGTACAAAGGAAAGTCCCGACGCAACAAATAAACTGGACGATATTCAAAGAGGCGGGCTTCTATTTCAAAAACACCCCCTACGAGCCAGAAAGCCCTCACCGATCCTTTTCAGGAGTACAAAGGCTCTTTTAACTACGATTTTCTGTCCAAGCCAGAAAGCAGTTTTCACCTGAGTTGATAGAAAAATAGAACGCTAGATTATACACCGATTTAATACTTTTATAAAAATAATTTTTCATGAAAAAGAGTCTCAAATACTTTTGAATGAAATTAGAATTTCATTAAAGAGTTTTCCTTTGAATATTCCTTTAAATGGAAAGACGAGAAAGTGGTTTGCAAAAATTCTCAATCTTGAAAAGAACTTAATTTTATAGCGCCATTGTCCTTTCGATGTTATATAATTAAAACAAATTTATTTTAATTTGTATTAAGTTTCCCTTTTTAATTTAATTAAAAAATTAAATTGGAGTTTTAGCGAGTTGAGGCGTGAAGGAATCGGGCGCCTTAGAGAGAAACTATGACTCGAGGATCTCAAATCGTGGTGGGTGTAACTCGATCAAACCCGAACATCGGACGACTCCTAGACCCCCCGTCTTCCATCAAACGTGAAATGTTAATCAAATCGAAGAAACTCACACTCTCGGGACATCCGAAATGATTTCCTTTGCTAGGCAAATAATGAAAATTGGTTCGCTGAATCCGACGGAAAAGAGCTTCCTATGGAAATCTGGATTCCGAGGATTTCTACAAAGAAAACATTACCATTCTCAGAGGATTCTTGGAGCACATAAAAATTTGATTTAAAAAAAATTCATCCCCAGTTGTCAAATAGATTGATTTCCTGAATAGAAAACCAAAATTTTTTATTAGTTTCCCATTTTTCAATTTTCCTTTACAAAAAGGGAAAAAAAAGCGATCGTGCATTGCAAACTACGCAGTCTGACCTCGCGATCTCATGGCATAGAAGTGTGAGACGTTAATCACGGTGGCCTTTAATTAAAAAAAATGTAAAGAATGCCCCCCCCCCACCGAGTACTTTGTGAGGAAGGGTTCGATGCTGTAAAGCAATTTTTACAAACCAGCCGTTTTATGTGAGAGGAGAAAGGGTGGCAAACAACGCTTATTATGGTCCTCTCGTCCCCCAGACACTTCAGCTCTTTCAGCGAAAAAATGATTTCGGGAGATAATGGTTGTCACAAAAAGTGTACACTTTCTTGAAACGAAAAAATGTTTATCTCAATGAAGATTAGTAATTTAAACGTGAAATATTGAGGGAGAAAAAATGTAAAATTTTTATCTACTGAACGGATAAAAAGCAAGGAAAGGCTTTTTTTTCTTCCTCCATATACTTCCGCATTACCGGGAGGTTGAAGTGGCTTTGCCTAACTCACTGCCTACCAAAATACCTTTTCCGTTCAGTTGCTTTTCACTAAGGGAAATGGTCCGATTGAACTTAGGGTTGGTGGTCCCATTGAAGTTCTAAAATGAAGCAGAGGCCAAGTGAAAAGACAGATGACAGATACCTTTTCGAATGTTCTCTCTGAAAAGACCTTAAAATGCTAACTGTTTCGAAATTTGCTAAACTGGCAGAGATCTCTCAGAGATGGTTCAGACTACTGCTCCAATCTTCATCAAATTTTCTTCTCACGCTCCTTTATTAAGTAAAATTTAAGCCCTGGGGGCCAGCTGCAGAGGACTAGGTACTTTCTTTCATGAATGCACTAAAATTAACAAGTCGGTTGAACAAATTAACGTTTGTGAGCATGTTCAGGTCTTAAAGCGTGATTCCATTTCAAATAGGATTGTTCCACTTTACATATAAATGTCCCTCGACATATTAGCTAAAGTGTTTAAAGAGCGACGGGAATGTAAAATCTTTTTTGACGAGAAAGAGAGGTTGTGTTAATCCGTCCGTAAGGATTCCCAGTCGGTCAGATTCAATTAGAGAAACGGTCTCCCCAATTTCAGAAAGAGCGGAGATTGTAGAAGGAAGGTTCTTGGGTTAGGGAGAACCTCCGCCTCCGCGGGCTTACTATCAATCCGGGACCCGCGATTGCTAAACGACAAATTGTCCGGAAAATGACCTGAACCTCCCGACCCTCTCGTCTACAAACTCAATCCGATCCCCTCCGCACCCCTAACCCATCGCTACCGACCGAGCTCATACCTATTTATTCACGTTTATGTCAAACGCTCGCAGCAAACTAAATTGTTTACGGGACACCCTAATGGTTTCTATTTATCTTATCGTTTTATCTAGAACTCATTCACTCACTCGTAAAATACTAATTGTTTACCTACTAAGTCAGTACAAAAAATGGGTTAAGAAAGCATGAAAAAAAAATCCAAAAACCGTCGATGACAAGCCAATTTTCTGGGAGCGAAGTGAGTGCACTAGTGGCAGACTCGTGGCGAGTTACCGAGGATGAGGTGAACCGGCGCCGGCTGCTAGGTACGTGCCAGGATCGCCGAGCATCCAGAGCCCGAACGCTGACAGTACCCGCACGATACCGGGAAGAAGGTGGCAATATCAGGAGCATGTCGATGGTGAAGAATTTTGGAGCGTAGAGTTGACCCACTGTTGTCAGTTCCAGCACACAGACCATGAGGAGAATCATTGCGCATACCCCGAACGCAGACCCTGGCCATAGATTGGGCGGTCTTCAAAATCTAACAAGCTACTCTTAAGGCATCGGTAATCCTTTTTGTAGGAAAGAGAAGACGTTTCATTCTGTGCCCTCTGGTGGGATCCATTCAAATTTTAAAAAGTCAAATATTCGCTTACATCAGTGTTTCTCAACTTTTTTGAAGCCTGCGCCCACCTAAGAGGAGGAAAATATTTACTAAAGCTTACTTAATACTTCCTAAACAAGCATTTCGCGACGCCGCCAAGGGGAGATTGAAAACGGGAGCATGGGCGCTTCCCTCTCCTCAAATTTTCTTTTCATACTAAGCCCGCAAGACTTGGCGGTCATGTTGGTTTAGTATCTCAAGCGCCTCGATTTTCAAAGGGACCCTGATTTTTTATACGTAGACCTTTTTTTTTTTTTGGAACAAATTTTTATCGCATCAATAAAGATTAAATTAAAAAAAGGACTCACCCTAACGCCCCCAGCCACTTAGCCATTGCCTCCATCACCCAAATTTTGCTTAACGCCCCACAGTGACGCCCAGGGGGGCGGTACAGCTGAGAGAATCACTGGCTTACATCCACCATGGACATTTAAAAAATTAAACCTATATTCACGTGTTTGCAATGTAAAACTGAGGCTTTCTTTATTTTAAAGGTAAACACGAAACTCGAGTTAAAAAAAAGTCAATGAAGGTACTGCCTACAAGTATATTGTTTGTTTTTCCTCACTTTATGTTTCTCTAGTCCTGCTGTGTACATTGTGTACCTTTTATTCCCTGCTGTTTGCAAGATGGAATAAATGACCTCATATCTAAAAGTTTTGCAGAAGTTTTTATTAAAATCAAATACATATAACAATATCATTTCTTTGAAAAATTATCGACATTGTTAGGAGTAGCCTAGCGAACTATGGATGTGAGAAGAAGGAAATTAAACCATTTTATTAAGATTAGGGAAAAATTCTAAAATTTCTTTACATCGGATTCAAAATTCAGCATCAAAAGCCTCCAAAGCTCCATTGAAATTGCACAACATTTTTTTTCTATTTATCCACTTCTGAGATAATTGATTGTAGATAGGGCTATAAATGCTAAAGCAGAAAAAAAACTATCTCTCTCTGTTTTGAGGCGTATAACAGTTACTTAATTGTGAGAAAGATAAAAATATCTAGATTCGGAAACGAAATTTTTTTTTCTAAGTTAATCCTCAATTAGTATGATGGGGGGCGAGTCTAAAGATTTCGTCAGGGCTCAATTCGTTTCCCGCCCTAGTAACAGTGTCTTTATTCCCACGATGAAAGGTCCCTTCTCCCTTCGCTTCCGCCCCTTCTCGTTTAATGGGTTAATTTTCTCTGAAGCTTTTCCTTTAGAAACTGTGAATAGGATCTTTCATCCCTTCCCCCCCTTTTTCCGAGAAGGATAAATCTGGGATTTCAAGTGTTTACGCTTAAAATCGGCTTGTAAAACAATAAAAATGTTAACGCAAAAATTAAAAATAAGACCGAAATCCATCTCTTCGAAAAAAATTTCTCCTCGGCTCATGTTAGAGATGTCAACCGTTTGGATAGGGGTATTGTCAAGAGTCACATATCTTTCTGTGTCACCGCTGTCTTTCAAGCCTCTCGAGGCCGAGATAAAATAACGAAAAGATGGGAAAAAGAAAGGGGGGAAAAAGAGGTGAAAATAGAAGTGAATTACAAAGAAAAGCACTTAGAAAACCATAAAGAACGAAAAAATAAGCAATAAATAATTCAAAGCCCTTTTGTTTTTTTATAAATATAAAAAAAAGGAATTTTTTAAAAAAATGTTAATTAATAATTTATTTCATAACAATTATGTCTACAATATCCTTTGTTGTGGCATAAATTTTAGCAAACCACTGGGAAAACCACTGAGATCTTCAAATTATTAGATCGTATTCACTGAGAAATTGTCTCAATTTAAAATAAAATTAGAGAAGAAGAAAAAGGGGTTGACTCTTTTGTCCGAGAGCCAGCTCGGTTGTCAAACAGGTGGGGGGTAAAAAAAAACCCTTTAAAGCTGCTGGCTTGTGTCATTAGCGACGAAGGGGACAAAAAAAAGGGGCTGTGCTTTTATCCGACATCGTCTGTCATAAGGGTATTTTGATGTTTCCTCTTCTTCTCCCTCTTTGCCAAAAAGCCTAAATTTCTCCACGGTTCGTGCAACCTTTTCAACCCTTTTAAACTGATATCGAGGTTATTATTGTAACCTTTTATATCCCACAAAAGTGGGTCAATGAAAAATTTCTTCAGCTTCAAATGTTTAGAATACGAATAGAAAAATTCAATCAAAGGTTGTAGAGGAAAAAAAAGAAAACATATTAAGCAAAAAAATACTGAAGTAAAGACGTGGTTAGGATTGAATGAAGTCATGTTTTATTCAACTAGCATGGGAGATCTTGTTTCGTTCTGTTTTTTATGGAGAGTCATGCAAATGGACGAAAGACTTATAGATGTTCCGGGGCGTTTTTGTGATTCAATCTTCGTTATTTATTATAAGAATGTCTTGGAAATTTAGACTTACCTGAATAGGACACCAACAGATAGCGAATATGGCGACGACGACAAGAACCATTCTCGTAACTCGGCGTTTCCCGCGTCTGGATTCTGCAGAGCAGCGGCCCCCAGGGGCGGAACCTCCCCACAGCCTTATTAACATGTAAAGATACAACGACGTGATCAAAGCGAGCGGTATCACGTATGACGTCGGAAAAACGCAATCTGAAAAAAAAATTAGATGATTAAATAACCGACTTTGCGCAGCGCAGAATGGAACGAAATAAATCATCAGATTTTCTCAACGCGCTGTTTACAAATTACTCCCGAGCTCGGAAACGTCACTCTTAAGATTTCCCATCGGGACTAAATCAACTTCAAGACCTAAACGAAAATTTTTAAGCTTTTCTTACGCTGGAATATTAATCGATAAAGTTTATTGGTTTGAAAAGACTCATTCAACGTTTGAGGCCATAAAAACCACTTTCAACTCCCACATACTACCATTTCACTGAGAAAATTAGAAAATACAAACGTTTTATTATTGTAGGCGTTTTTCTCGTTTTTCTGACCTTTGCTTCCCTTAAGGTA